>JXPZ01021776.1:27257-42951 GCA_001014575.1 Themira minor
GCAGTTTCAAATATACAGAGAGAGAGTGCAGTGCAATGCCGGGTTGTCNTCAGTTTCAAATATACAGAGAGAGAGAGAGTGCAGTGCAATGCCGGGTTGTCATTGTTTATTTTCATTATTATTATTTCATTATCTTAGTAGATTGTTGCCTCCCTCTGGCCCTCATCTCTGGCCCCGTCGCATTGCACTGCACTGCACCGAAACGAATCGAACCACCAGCCACATGTTAACTATTGTATCAACGGTGCTAGTGACGTGCGAATGCATTTGGCAAAGGCAGCGGCAAACGAGCGAGTCAGCGAATTAACCGACCTCGGTTCGTTGTCGTTTTCGCTAGCAACAACAATTACAAGCTCATTTTAACGTTCTCGCAAAGCGTTCCAAAACGCAGAGGTTTGCCAAAGAGTGTGACGGCGGAAAACGAAAAGCCCAGAAAAGCGAGAAATGACCGAGAAATTCAACATTAATTTGCAATATAATCAAAATCCATTTACCCAAACGACACATTTGGTAATCAATGAAATGCAAAAACCACAACAAAGATATACATCCTTGTATATCTTTGTTGTGGTTTATACCACAAAAGATATACATTGCGATAATATATATTCCGTTTATTGGTTCCTAATAAAATAATTCTGCAGAAAATCGCAACCCTTAACGCCACCTAACATGAAAACTATTGTCGCAAANTTTACCGCAAATCGAATACCTGATTTGTATTACATACTCTATTAATTCTGAAATAAAATATAAAACTGGAATTTCCATATCCCAATCAATGCTATTGCATCATCGAATCGACCAATGAACGGCGAAGCTCGATCTATCGCCATTCCGCTTTCAATATTTATGCAATAAGAGAACTGCATTCGTAGTCTATAGGGAAAAGCAATCATTGATCAATTTATTGATTTGTTAACTAGTTGTGAAAGCCTTAACGGTTGCTTTGTTTGTTATATGGTATTTAGCTGAGATCTTATGTGGGTATTTGTTGCTATTCTGTTATTTGCAATTTATGTGCAACAACACAACAATAACAAAAAATAAGTAAAAATATTAACATCGGCCTTACCGATGCTTTGATACCCTCCAAGTATTGGCTATAATCAGAAATTATCAAAACATTTTTTTATTATCTACAAATTTGTAATAATAGTTTTATACGAGCTCGAAAATTTGAAAAGTTCCGGTGATCCTTTATTTTAGTTTCAAACAACGGAAAATTCAATCAAAATTCAAAAATTCAAAATTCCTGGAGGGACTTACATTTGTAATGGTTATCTCAGGTCAACATGGCAAATCGATTTTTATTTAGTGATACTAATAAAAATTTAAGAAACTTGATTTCTTAATGACCTTCTTTTTTCATAATTATACCCTCCTCAGGAGAGGTCGTTTGCTTTTACATTTGTAACGCCGAAGAGGAGATTCCATAAAGAATACATATTCTGAATGAGGATCACTTTCTAAGTTGAGTTAACTATATCCGTTTGGTCGTCTGTCTGTGGAAAACAAGATTGCGGGCCAACGATTTGATTTGGCATAAGGACCTATTTTCCTCCTCTATTTTCCCTCGGTTAGTTATGATAAATGACAAATAAGTTTTTTTATAAGTGATACCGAATTTCCTTATGCCATATGGCACTTTTGTGATACCTGTATGTTTAAAAAATACATTCTCATACCATATTTTTCTCTCCTAAAATAAATCGTGTGACACAAATCCTGCTTTTACCAGACTTTATGGGGTCTTGAGTGAGTCCTCTGTGCGTCACATATGTAATGGGAGTGAGCATATACCTGTTCTTTCTATTATACGCAAACGATAGAGAGGAAAAGTAAACCACAACGAACAAAAACGTAATTGCTCGTTCGAATGTGCAAGGCAAATCAAACACGAAAAGCTTGCAATGAAGCTCGCCAGAGTGGAGACAAGAATAATTTAAAATGCAAAACAAGTCAAAGTGCTAAAATCGGCTTGGCCGATGCTTTGATACCCTTCATTGTGAATAACATTTCAGAACTTACACAAATTTTACAATTTTTTTTAAGTATAGAACATTTTTAAGTATAGAATGTTAAACGGTATACATTGAAGATAACTTATTATTATTATTATTATATATGCGTACATCAAGTTTCCATGCGCATGCCAAAAAACATTAACTGTACAAATCCAAAATGCACTTTCGTTTTGCGCGGTTTATTTTCCTAAAAGCTTTTAGATAAGATAATACTATCAAATTCAATCTTATAAAAAGCATTGTGTGCTTTAAGAAAAAAATAACAATATAGCGATGTCATTTCAAAGAGAAATTTTATTAAAGGAAATATCTGAGCATTAAGACAATAAGGAGGAAGGGGATCAGACAGACAAACAATACAAATACACAAAGCCGCATTCGGAAAACTTAATTAAAAGGTGTCCGATAACTGTTATACGAGGTTAAAACCCGTGGGCGGTATTTAACTTGGGGCCCTTTAAGGATTTCCTCGATTAGTAAGAGATTACATTTCCTCTTCACTTGACACTCTTGTTCGCCGAAAATTGGAACCCGCTCCTTTAAAGCCAATTAACAGGCCACAGCTTCTGGTTAACCAAGCAACACTAAACACTAAAGTCGCTCTTTGACCGCATTAAACCGCACCACACATTGCGCTAGTCACATTTTATGATAAATGTACAACAAATGGTTTGGGTGACGAGTATGGTGTGGCCGTGCAAATCTCTTTGGCAGCATTTCGCTGGGGAAATTAGCCTTCGTTAAATGCTTCAATGCTCAATCATACCACTACAACGTTCAAAAACGTATTAATTATGTGCAAATTGTAAAAAAAAACACAAATACACATATGCAACGCAAACATGAGCCCAAGGAGTACCGCCATGATTGTATAATCGGATTTTACGTTTATCCCAAATGCAATATTGTCATTGACAACGATGCCAGGGCGGGAGGGCAAATTGATACATCAGGGCTCTGTACTCCTTTTTGGATTTAATTAAAAAGCAAAATTTAATGGGAGTTTTAGATATGTGCTTCAATGGGGAAATCAGCCATCTGAACCAATTATGTTTGTTTAATTTTTGTTCAATTCCCTTTGCTGGCTATTTCTTGTTGCAGCGTTTTTTCTTCGTGCTGGTATGGTAATTGCGACAATAACCTGCCTTACGTTCTTGAGGTGAAGCCATTTCGGTGAAGGTGCGATGAAACGTGTTTGCCGCAAATTGTTGCCCTTAACACTTTTCACGGAAACCTTTCATTCACAAACAGCATCAACAGCGTCAGCATAGCCCAACGTCTTAGACTGAAACCCCCCAAACCCATAAAATATCAAATCAAATTTATATTTACAAAGCAAGTTCTGGTAGTTGAAGTTGCATGTACGAAAATTCTTGAATTTCTCAAAGTAATTGAGATTTGCTATACAAACGTTTGTAATTTCTTCTGGAGGAGGTTTTGTTGCGGCACCGTTGAGCACTGGCGAAATGTCTCCCACCGTCCACGGTCGGGCAACAAATGCTGGTAGTTGGAAAGAAAGCCAACGACAGTTACCACAAGAACATTTTATATAAGATTAGCATCCATGTTTTGGACCTCCAAAATACCGACATAGAAGGTTTTAGATCGAAATCGTGTGCCTATTTTCAGCCGTTCACCAATCATCCGCTTATTATATTCGATAAAATTTCCATTTGTACATAGGCAGTCACCTCTGAACTGGCTTTGCCATGAGCAACAGTCAGAGGCCGAATTATAAATAAAAACATGAGTCTCCTGCTAAACGGCAATCTGAAACACTGGGATGCAATGCAATGATAATGCCGTATTCCATTCAAATCAATATGATTAACATTGAATCTATGGCCAATTCACTAGTATTACATAAACAACGAAGTGTTTGAATTTCCTTCGCTCTCTTCGATTTCGTTCCTGGCTGGTTATTGTGTTTGCTAGGATAACCCTGAATAGTCAAGGCGCCATGAATACGAACCTCATATACGTGGTATGGAGCATCAGCTGTTTCTATTCGGCGATTGTCGCTTCATATAGGATGACAATAGAAATTGCACAACGAAATGTGATAATGAGAAATATTCACAATGACCAACTGGATGGTTGGTTGGTTGGCTAGTTAGTTGGTTGGTTGGTTTTTGTGTGTGAGTGTATGCGAGAACCGTGCATTTTTCGAGTACATACTAATGTATTGGCACTGGGAAGCATGCTCTGACATAAGGGTTGAAGTTGCATTTATCCCTGTCATCATTGGTGGCTGAAATGCATCTCCGACCAATACAATAATAACAACACAAACATACCCACAATAAACACATGCGAATTATCATTTTGGAGCTCATACACTCATACATACATACATAAGGACATACACAGGCATACACCCCAGCGCGAATCCGCATTGACGTTGGGCGGCTGTTTTGATGTTGCGTTAGACGGTGGTGAGCATGCGCCTTCGATATAACACACATTATTGCATTATTACATAATTGCACACCAACGAACGGAAACATTCGTGATTTCGTGTGGTTCACAGAGCTGGTCTCAAAAGACCATACGACTCAACAGCGCACAATGCTGATTGATGGTCTCGTGCCGGCGTGGCGTGTGTTGACGTACGTTTGAAGACTTCTAAGGATATCGAAAATAAATTTTCTAGCATCCAGCCAGTCAGAAATGTCATTGCACTTGTTGCACACGCACGGTTATTTTTCAAGACAGAAACGTCTCCGAATCGCAACCTAAAAAAAAAACAATTTTCTAATTGTTGTCAGTTGAATGACAAAAAGTGCATAAATCCAAAAACAAAGTTATTAAATTAGAAATCCTTTCCTATTTAAGAGGAAATACTTATATTCACATATAACCCGTTAAGAAAATACATTTACAGTTATAAAAAAATCAAACATTTTACGTGTATATTTAAATATAATTTAATTTTTTACTGAATTGTTTCTTGGAATTATTGTTAAATATTATGCTGCACATTTAAATAAATGAGCGAAAGGCATTTCAAAATGCCGTGTGCTTTCATTGACAATGCCCGATACTTCAAAGTGAACAATACCTAAAGTAATGTCGTACAATAAATCAAAAAATTCAAGGAAATTGAAGAAAAAAATTAGTTTTCAACTTTGTGTGTTGTTGTACAATTAAAAATTCCCACATACAGTAATTGAAAAAGGGAAGCAAAAATACGAAAATTCAGTGTCTTTTTGCTGCGTTCCATTATCCCAAGTACCAAGTGGAGTTTAGCACAGCGATACATACGTGCAAACTAAAGAAGCCAAGTCATATGGATCCGTTCAAGCATTTTTATAGGATTCAGTTTTATTTGGTGACTCCGAAACACAAGGTATATGCGAATTTATAGAGCGATCACGATATTAAACATTTACCATCATTCGGCGCTAAAGCGAACAAGGAGGCTGTGTTGGCTCTGTTGTTTAAGGTTTTTGCGACACGGCCACCCATTGAAACAAGTGATATACTGGATTACTTGGTGAACAAGACCAAAATGGAGGACGACGGCGACGACAAAGATGACACAAAAAGGTAAACTCTTTTGTTCTATTATATTAATCACGCACATCGATCAACCAAAACATTCAGTAGAAAATAAACAAGTTGTAGATTTTCATCGAAACTATTTTTCAGAATGGCTTTATAGATAATTTCTCAAAAATGAGCACACGAGTCGAAAAAGGAGTAGTTCTTTGCAAAATTGCATTACCCTAACATGGACGATAAAGTTACAAGGGACAGACGAATCGACTTAGAATTTGATCCTGATTCAGTTGCCCGTTGAATGTATGCACCTTAAGGGGTCTTCGGTGACTACTTTAGTTAACTGTAAACGGGAGTACAAATACATACACACACAACTATCCAGATGTATTATACATTTAAGTATCACACAGGAATGTTGGCCACACCTCAATACGTTAAGCAATGACTGAATGATTGTATCGAATATCGTTCGCCCGTAATTAAAAAAACCAATCTCGATAGCGCAATGTAAATCAATATTTCTCCGCAAATTCGCCAAAGTTACAGACGTTTGAAACTAATCAATGTGAAATAATTCCCTTCAGATATCTATCATATCATTGTATGTATGATCCACAAACACAAAATACGCTATTAAAGCGAATGTCTGTTAGGGATGGCAGAGAAATTAAAACTACCTTGAGCATAAGTGATGTGCATGTTCGTCTACCTGGCCTGTCATATGCATAACGGCAACACATTAGAGCTTACTGTACCGCAATAAATGTGTAATGACATCTCAGCCGTATTGTACAGTAAATTCTAAATATGTCCGTTCGTCCTTGTGCTCCTGCAAATCCACCCTTTGAACGATACAAAATAATTATATATAATACTTTAGCTTATGGACTTGGGAAATGTGGCAGAATTGCCGAACAAAGGCATAATATCAGGTTTTCTTATCACTTTATGAAGCAAATTTTGTTTTCAACGCTACACTCAAGTTTTACTAACATATCTTATCCAACTCCTAAGATTATGCCCTTGATATATAGGTGTTTTGAATATCACGTATGTTCTGTATCCCCGTAGCTGCCCCATGGGTTCTCTTCGTATTTAATTATGTAAAGCAATCTTGGATTTTGTCTTTACCACACTTGTAAGGACACTTTTGTTTAGCTGAATAATTCTGAGTACAACGGATATACACTGAATATATATACTCATAACATGTTACTGACAATCGTTACATAATTTGTTTGTTATTAATGTCTGTAACTGTATTTATAGAAAATCTCGAAACCTTAGCGAAAAGAAGCGTCGCGACCAATTCAATTCATTGGTGAACGATTTGAGCACTTTAATATCGACTTCGAGTCGCAAAATGGACAAATCGACTGTGTTGAAGTCCACAATTGCCTTTCTTAAACATCACAATGGTAATAAGATGAGTAATTAAAAAAAAAAACGTTCAAATTAGATAATCCGACATAATTACTCTACAGAAGCAGCAGATCGTTCCAAAATCTTTGAGATACAGCAAGACTGGAAACCTTCATTTTTGACAAACGATGAGTTCACCCATCTGATGCTAGAATCGTTGGATGGTTTTATAATCGTGTTTAGTAGTAGGGGTACGATTTATTATGCATCCGAGAGTATTACCTCATTATTGGGTTATTTACCGGTAAGTGCAGTACATTAGACAAAAAAGAAAATGTGCGGACGTACATATCCCTTTTCCAGGGCGATATATTAACTAAGAGCATCTACGACATGGCCTACGTGAAGGACCACAAAATACTATTTAACATATTCCTTAATCCGAAGCCGGTAATTGAGCAGCTACAAACCGATATAAACGCAATCAATCAGATAACATTCTTTTTGTACCTGAAGAGGGGCAGTAGTGATACGGAAGATGTAACATTGTATGAATTAGTGAAATTTGTGGGATACTTTCGTAAGTTGGTAAAATTATTAGCTGGATAAATACATTTTTTCGTTAAACATTTGCCTTGCAGGAAATAATGTGAATTTAGACAATCTGCCCTCCCAGAATACTCAAACCATGCCAGAGGTGTTTCGCATGAATTCGAACATGGATCTGGATAGCAAGCTTATATTCGTTGGCACGGGTCGGATCCAAACGCCTCAATTGACCCGTGAAATGTGCGCTATCGATCCATTGCGTAGTGAGTTTACGTCGAAGCATAGCATGGAATGGAAATTTTTGTTTCTAGATCAGCGAGCACCGCCAATTATCGGATACATGCCGTTCGAAGTTTTGGGTACGTCCGGGTATGATTACTATCACTTTGATGACCTTGACAATATAGTCAAATGCCACGAGAAATGTGTGTACCAGAAGCGTGAAATTGCAATCGACTTTTGGAGTTAAAAATTATCTTTGCTCTTTCTAGTGATGCAAAAGAGTGAGGGGAAATCCTGCTATTATCGTTTCCTAACAAAAGGACAGCAATGGATTTGGCTAAAAACCGATTACTATGTCTCATATCATCAGTACAATGGCAAACCAGATTATGTGGTTTGCAACCACCGTGTTGTGAGCTACGAACACGTTGTAAACGATAGTAAGGTGGAGCATGAAAGTAGTGATGTTATATCCGAGACTACCGATTTGAAAACCAGTCCGGCTAAGCCATCTGCACAGACCAGAAAGGAATTTGATACCGGTAAAACGGGTGCATTTGAATTATCTCCTGCTGTCGGTAGTTCTGTAGACAGTGGAAATGCAGTGTCATTAACAGTCGGTGCCATTCTCGGTGAAGCATCGCCCACAGCCCTGGAGACATCTAATATTTGGGCAGGGTTGTCCTCATCAGCGATGACGCCAATGACACCACCGCAGAAATTGTCTCGACCTGCTTCAAGCTACGGAAACATAAGTTCGGCTGGTATCTCACCGACAGTCAAGCGGAAACGGTACTTATACTCTAGTAGGGGCAATGAGTCAGATTCGACATCAATATCGGCCGAGTCTGTTACAAGTCGACATTCCCTGTTAACGCATATCAGCTCAGTAAGTTTACCGTTATTGTCTCTTTGTCCCTGACTTATAGTGCAGTTTTTTTAAGGGTCGACAACGCCATAACGCCTCAGAAAATACACTTCATCAGCAGTTGCAACATCACCATAGGAGTCAATCGGCTCAACAACTTCAGGTACAACAGCAACAGTGCCAGCCACCGACGATTCACCTCTTGGATACAATATACCCGAGTAATCTTCAGACTCCGGTACAACAGTCATCAATGCAAATCGATTCAGGTGGCATTCCTCAACAGAAGGTTATCCCTGTCATATCTCAGCATTCTGTGGGACAATCGCAAATACTCCCCAACAGTACGTGCCAATTTCCGCAAACTACATTTCCTTTGCGTGGTTCCCAGATAATGGGCTCCAGTTTTCTGGAGCCCCCTCAATATATAACAGCAATACCTGTGCAACCTGTGATATCTCCGTTTCAAGTCGCCCCCGTACTATCTCCATTGCCAGTTAGTACTGCAACGTTGTCCTCTCGGTTACAACCGCTACAACATGAACCGCCACATGACTTAATGGCGACTGGAATGGTGATGACCCCGACTCAAACTCAGCTACAAGACCGTCTTCAACGGAAACATGACGAACTACAAAAGTTGATCATTCAGCAGCAGGATGAGTTGAGAATCGTTTCCGAACAGTTGCTATTGGCCAGATATACTCTTTTGCAGCCCATGATGCCAATGAACTATAATAGTCTGCATCAAAATGGGCGCTCGTACAATCTGAACAACAACACCATCGAACCACAATTCAATCAATACGGGTTCGCATTAAACTCAGAGCAAATGCTAAATAACCACGACCAACAGATGATAATGCAACAACAACAAAATCTGCTAGCGCAACAGCAACAACATTTACAACAGCATCACCAACATACTCAGCAACACCACAAACATAGTCAAAGTCAAACCCAATCAACACACATGTCCAGCATAGCACACACTCAGCAACATCAGCAGCAGCAACAACAACAACACCACCAACAACAACTTCAAGAACAACAAAAACAACTGCAACATCAACAGCAACTAATGCGTAGTGTAACTGAATTTGATCAATTTGCTGAAGATGATATCGATGCTTTTCTTAACTTGTCACCTCTACAATCTTTGAACTCACATGGGACGAGCAATCAAATCAACAGTCTCAATAACAGACTTAGCACTCACACAAATCCCAACAACACTGTCGGACCTTCAAATAGTATTGCGGCTACAAATTTAACTTCCATTCCAAATAACAACACCACAACTAATGGCAACTATGTAACTGGAATACCAAATGCATCCAATGATATGCCGATGGGCGAAACTAATACGATGCCAAATACCACTGAGGATCATTTATTATCGTACATGCAACTGGCAACGCAGAATAACTTTCAAATGGCCATCAGCGATGATGGTTCGGAAACGCACAGTGAAGATACTAAGGTTATGCAACGACAGGGCCAACATGTAAGAAGCCATCATCATCCGCAACACCAGCAACAACAACCACACATTCCAACACACCAGCAACAACAACAGCCTGAAAGTGTATACTTTGGGGCAAATCCTTTTGAGACTCTGAGCAGTACTGAGGGCGTTGCACCATTGCCAAATGATTTAGAAATTGTGCAGTATCAAATGTCGCAGGAACAATCGCAAAATCTATTCAATTCATCAAGTCAATCGGGACCGAGATAATATTGGGAATTCGCTTCCTATCCGACCGATTGGGGCGAGCAAGGACACTGAAATTAGAAATACAATAGTACGTTTCCAAGTGTATATGTGTTTTCAAAAAGAGTGTGTTTTCAAAAATGACGCAATCTCATATTCTGAGCATCCCCTTCTTATCTCAACATATTCTTATTGTTTGCTCGTGGCGAAGTCAAAGTACATGAATTTCGAGTTGATAATTGCTTGTGGTCGTTGCTTTTGTTTGTTTTATACTAAATACAAACGTATTGACTGAACGACGATCAAAAATTGCGAGAGTGAGACCCATACACACATATACAATATATACTAAATTAATGAGGACATTTAATTGTTCATTGATTGTACATACGTTAAAGTAATGTTCGTCTAAATCTGCTCGTGAGTGTTTCGTCTACTTTCTTGATTTGTGGCTATAAGTTCGCAATGCCACACATGCCCATCACTAGCTCTGTGTATAAGTATTGTGTACACATGGGGCAACATATAGCTTTTACTAAACAAAAATGAGCAATTTTTAATAGGATCTATTTCGATTCTATTACATTTTTTGTTGTCAACATCAAAACCATATTTTTGCATATGTAAATACTATTTTTAAATTAAATTTTTGAAATCAATATGTCTAGTTTTAATGTGTATACGAAATTGAAGTGTATCATAGAACAAATATGTTCAGCAGAATGAATGGGTTACATTGAATTGTTCGAGTTCAATACAAATTAATTTAAATTAAATTATGTGTGGTGCAAGGCAAGGCAAGTGCTTTTTGGTCAGTCATTTAGACATTCATGTATGTACATATATAATAGAGTATATTCAGTAAATATGCGTAGTAATAACAATTATAGCTGTAGCTTAAGTAAATGGAAATTCACATTGTATACATTTAGTAATTCAAATTCATAGTTGATTTTATCGGATACAAAACAAACTGTGCCAGTAGCTTTAATTTTTTGTATATACTCCATTATGACGGCTTGATTTACGCAAAGCTTTTTACAATATAAAGGAAACCCAGAGTTGGAAAAAGTGAAATAAAGTCAATCAACAAAAATTGTTTTCCAATCGCAAATAATTGTCAATGTACTTACTGCCTATGGCATACATACATACATTAAGGGGAACTTATCAAAGACCTATCCACTTTGTTGATTCAAAGTGATAATTGAAATAAATAAATCAATCAACTACTATTTTAGTTTCTATCGTCTTTTCACACAATTCTATTGGAATGGATTATATTGATCTTCACCCCTTTGAGCTTAAATTAGTCATTGAAGTGTGCAATAATAACATTCCGGGTTTAACGCATTACAATTTGAACTGTATGAGTTGTCTTATAATTTAATAAGTTATATTTTATATAAAATAAAATAAAAGAAGAAGGCATAATTAAATGTGTCAATCACCAACATGATAAGAGCAATATGAATTGATGAGAAAGTCATATAATTGATCAGGATTTGATACTGTATCATACATATCATATAGTACATACACAGTTTCATAATGTATACAATTAAGCTAATGTATCTTCTCTTTGAATAGAAAATCGATATACATAATAAACTAAAAAGGCTTAAACCTTGAGCTTTTCCATTGCATTTTGCAGAATTTGGAATTCCGAATTAATATTGTGCATTAGATTGCAGATTTGGTGTTTCGAATCGAGAACCTCAATGCTTTGGGTATAGGCATTGTAGCGAACACCGAATGGACGTGGAATCGAATTGGCGAATTTTCTGTGAAAGCAAATTAATTAATTTTCAATATTCATTATTGAACTATATCTGATGGACAACACAACCGCATTTGGTTGTGTTGTATACTCACATTGTCTTCTCTTTAGCACTCTCAAAACTCTCCGATACAAAATATACTTCTTGGAATTTTGTTATGGGATATTTGGTAATTCCAGTGACCTCGGGATCGAATTCCTTGTGCTGGGGTTGATCGGTAAGGCAATACTGCAGCTCACCATACGATGACAACAAGCCGGCTCCGTAAGCTTTCAATTCGCCACCTTGACGACAAATGCCATACTCCACAGTGAACCAGAAAATCTAATGGCAAACATATCGTTAATTTAAGTAATTTCTCTTAATTGCTTGCACTTACGGTGGCCAATTTCTCAATATAGTCATCTGGAGCTCCAAGAGATGCCAGACCAATCTCTTGGCTAAATTGAGCAAATGAGGGATCCGCGAATAGCGGAACATGGCCCATTAGCTCATGGCATACATCCGGTTCTGGGGTGTACATAGGTTTGCTGGGATGTCGAATGTACTGAGTAGAGTGGAATACACGGAAAGCAAGACCGGCAAGAAAATCACGAGACGACAAAAGCCCTGCAACTGGACGCAACGTGAATCCAGTACAATCTGTCAAAGAGCAATGAGCATGACATTCATAAAAATATATTCATGAACAGTACGTTCAATACCTCTCAAGAAATTGGATACATCCTCTAGTTGGGGTATATTGTCCTCACGGAAGCCGCAATTGTCCACCAGCAGGGGGAACACATGATTGTACTCTTTGCATGCGTGCGTCTCGTACAGTTTTGATAAATTACGGAAGATGATGCCCCACGTGGCAATCTCTTCTTCGGTGTATTCTACTCGGGGCAAGGGCTCACCATGCTTGTAATTGTAGGCAATATCGGCGAAATATTTGCGGCGAGCACGATAAACCTGGTCGGTGAAGCCTGGATGATCGGCATCTAACTCAGAGCCATAGCTCAAAATCTGATTGGCAAAACGATCTAGATCACGAATGCGACGTGGAAACCATGGAACTGCTGATGTATTGTCCTTATAGTCGCGCGAGATCACATTAAAGTATGCGCATTCATTGCGTAAATCATCTATGGCCTTGCCCAAAGCACCGGATTTGCCGTCGCACTCCACAAAGAACTCATAGCCGGGGACACGTAGCGATGAACGCGATTCGATGTGCACTAAATTTACATTGTGATTTTTGAATATCTTAAGTGCTTTGGCCAGCGAGCCACTGGTTTGGTTCTTCGGGGTAAACAACAGACAAGTGTTGCGTGCCTCTTGCGCGTCGATGCCCTCCGCTATATATGAAGAGCCCTCAATCCGCGTGGGCTGAACGCAAAATGAAATGAAATCATATTCAAATTAATATTCTTGGGTATTCAGATTGTGGAATATTATAAAAATGTTAAAATCATATGATTTGCTAAATTCTTTATCAATACTTGAAATCAGGAATCAGGCAACGCGAATTGACTAGTTTCAATCGGAACGAAAACAATAATAATTTCTCTAGGGTAATAAAATTGTTCAGATAATTTCACTTCATGATTAAGCAACAATTTAACGACCTCATAATCAACATGCAACTCGCACTCGTTTTATATTACGCAGTGGTTTTTAATCTAAATTCGCTGCGATGGACGGCGAAAATCAGAGTATAGATGGTGAAACGCAAAGATCCGGTTTCTTGGTCCAAACCCCCAACCAGTCGACCACCAACTTGATTTTATGAAATATTTGACAAATTTATGTCTGAGCCGTCCGTTTATGGGCGTGACGTATCCTACCTTGTCGAAGGACGCTTGACGTTCGTACATCATCTTTCAATATTTCTAATTAAGTGGGTTTTTGCGTTGTTGGGATTGTTTGAACGATTTGGATTTTCACGTTGTGGGTTGGTTTTGCCTATTATTGAAATGATTGGAAACGTNAGTAGGTTTTGCCTATTATTAAAATGATTGGAAACGTGACCAAACGATTAAGNGGGTTGGTTTTGCCTATTATTGAAATGATTGGAAACGTGACCAAACGATTAAGTTCTATTAAAGTTATCCACGCGACGTTTAAATCACAACTAAAGTTGTTGTCCAGTTGTGCACATGCTTAAATAGAATTTTTGTTCGTTTGTTGTTTTCATCAGCAATAAAAGCATCAGCTTCGCCAGCAGCTACAGCTACTTTGTATATACAAAAATAATAATAATTTTATTAACAACCGGACAAAAACAACAAAAGTCCACCGCATGGAATATGTACCAGCAGTTTCAACCGGCCCCTGAGCACAATAACTGATTACTTGTTGTTGTTTGTATTGTTTTCGTGTATATATATATAAATATATATGTACATGTCGTCTTATTGTTTTTGTCATCAACGGCTCTGATTACCACTGCGAAAGGTTATCATCTCGGCGACACAAGTATCAATGATAACTCTAATACAATCGAGTCATACCTTCTTATGACTTTGCAGTTGGAGAGGTAATGCTGAGATGAACCGCCTCATAAACACCAACAAAAAAAAAAGAAATTCGCAAAAACTTAATGACACGAGTAATTCTTCGAAATCAAACAAGAAACAAGTACAAGTACTAACATCGGCCTGGTCCATGCTTACATGCCTTGCCTTTATTGGGCCGTTTGCCAATTCAAATTGCATACTATTTACACACAAAAGTAAACTATATATGCTCACTAATAAACAAAAACAAACAGGAAAAACAAAGATTAAAAAAAGGAAATACTAAAGCTAATCCAATATAGTTCAAATTATTTTAACAAAATATGCGCATATAATTTATTTATTTGCTCTCAGTCAAATGGCCCAGTTTTGCGTATGGGTTTAAGCACAGTTAAGCTTAGCAGGTACCTATTTTTAATACAAATCAGCGGATACGACAATAATACTATATATTCACGAAAATACTCTATAGGTCTCCGGCGATAACAACTATCTGTTACAAATGAAATGCCAAAGTGAATATACTCTCATATAAAGGACAAATTTGAAAACGTTTTATTTTAGAAATGAACTAAAGCCTCTTTTTCTCACAGAAAAAATGAATACTATTAATTTTGTTTTGGGGAAGTTTGATGAATTTTAATTTTGTGGACAGGAGTCACTACTTTCTATAAATTATAAATTGAGTTATATAGGTTTGTATGTTCTGGTATTTCCCATACAAAACCGATATTGCAAGCAAGTGAAATATTGTCATAATTTTCGAAGTTTAATTTGGAGGAAACACTTGGATTTTCCACTCAAGCTTCTTCTCCACATTTTGATCACAACCGCCTAAGAATTCTGATACCCCCATATACATTAACTAAATGCAGCATTGAATAGGGCTCGAATAGGTTTGTCTCGGAGGGTTTCAAAGCATCCGCCACAAGTTAACATGTATATTTTATGGCAGGCACCAACACGGTCAAACTGGATCAATGTTACCTTTTTCAAATCAGAATTAATTAATAATATAATTTATTTAATAATACTTAGATATACTTATAATACTTACTTAGGTATGCATGCGGTGTTACACGTATGGAGTTGCTAAATAAGAAACCAGTTGCGGCAATTGACAATCGACGACATATCTGAACGCACACAGGTTTAGCAGGTAATAG
>JXPZ01021776.1:42977-63270 GCA_001014575.1 Themira minor
CACAGGTTTAGCAGGTAATAGCTTAACTTTTTCTTTTTGTCGTTTGGCTTTGTTTTTGTTTTAGTTATACCCTCTATAGAATGTATATTCACTTTTTTTTGTTATTTCATATATTTATTTTATTTTATATTATTATATTCATTTTTGTGTTTGCCACCCCACTGTCTTTAATACTACAACCTTTGGCAAACTGCTTAACTGTGTTGATTAGCTGATTAGGTGGAAAGCTGAACTTCTCAGAAAACCGTGTGGGATATATATGAACATATGTTCTGAATCATAATAGAATTCATAATCCAACCCATATGGCTTACGGGAAACGGAATTTAGCGAGCTCGTCTCAACTAACTCATACCTTAATCGATGTATCCACTATAATTGTTGTATCGATTTAACCTGAGGGTTTTGATACTTTTGAAATTTTCCATTAGATTATTAAGCACTGAAATGCTTCCATTGAAGGGTATCAAAACATCGAACAGGCCGATATAAAAACTCATATTTGTTGCTTATTTACAATGACATGCGAAATAAAATTGAATTTCTTTATTATTTTTGACCAGGAGAGTAGACACA
Source organism: Themira minor (assembly GCA_001014575.1). Classification (NCBI taxonomy): domain Eukaryota; kingdom Metazoa; phylum Arthropoda; class Insecta; order Diptera; family Sepsidae; genus Themira; species Themira minor. The sequence goes on from JXPZ01021776.1 coordinate 43,554, forward strand.
TTAATTATTTTAATTGTTGTTTTGTTGTACACAAACAGAGGCAAATGCATCAAATGCAGGTGACTGGACGATTACAAGAGCGAATAATATTTCTTATATCAAAGATCATCGTACTTCTTTCACGATCATTTAATTAATTTGTGCATATTTATTGTTTCGAAATCTGGGCATATTTTTGTCCACCAAAATTGTAGAAAAATCATCTTTTAAGATTTGGATTTATTGAATTACAAATGAAGGCCTTATGTTATTCTAGTTTAATATAAAATCATTAAAATATGATTACATATGTGAAAAATGAAATATCCTCAATGTTTCCATTATATATACTTATAAAAATGTTGATGTATATATAGATATATTATGCCACACAAAACGTTTGCCAAAGTCATCAGAATTAACGTTGAAAGAGAAAATTATCAGCTTAAATGCTTTCGAGAATTTCAAACAATTTAAAATTTAACGTTGATAAATGCACTCTAACGTATTCTTATATTCTTTACATGGAAAACGATGTCTTCAAAACTACAATGACGTCCAAAATGAGCTGAGCAATTGTTTACGACTATGTTGCCGCATTGGATGTCTGCGTACATTCTTCAGTATGCAACCCACTGGTAAATCCACCTGAAAAGTAAAATGCTTATTCATGTACTATCGAATGATCAATGATCAAAGAACAGCAGTTTGGAGCAACTTTCTAGTATTAAATTATCACTCAGTTAATGAAGCGTGCGTGCAGCCATTTNCAGCAGTTTGGAGCAACTTTCTAGTATTAAAGGATAACTCAGTTAATGAAGCGTGCGTGCAGCCATTTGTTGTGAAAGCGTCTTAGCCGTTGGCGGGTCCAAAAGAGACTTACAGGCTGAGCGTGTGGTTGGATTTTTATCGGGTTCTGACCAGGACAAATAACGTATGCATCGTGCCCCATCAGCGGGTTGGCATTTGTCATGGACATGTGCAATATAGGCGATGACCTCATTACTATCGGTTGTACATTCTCAGCAACATTTTGTTCTGCAATTAATAGATGATGAGCTAATCATGCACCGAAATATGTTGTAATATTACCTTTTACGTGGATTTTGAATTCGCAGCGTGAAGATAATCCTTCGTCACTAGTAGCCTCATAGTACACTGTATGTACACCCGCGCCAAACAATTCCCCAGGGATCTGATGTGGTTTACCACCAGAGAGTCATATGTCGTTCAAAAATACTAAAATAAAATACGTACTCGAGATTTGTACTTTTTCAGTCCACCTGATGCGACTTCGAAACGAGGTTCTTCCCAACTAACTGAACGATATACCTGGTTCGGGCTTAAGGTGACTTCTAAGGAGGGTGTGCAGAAGGCTACTTGGGGTGGAATCGCTCGGCGCACCTTAATTACTGTCTCGCATTGCGCTCTGTTGCCCGTCACCGGATCCTGTCCCCGAAAAGTAATAACGTGCACACCTTCCGCAAGGTGTCCCTGCAATGTTTTCGTCCAATCCGGCGTGGATTCTATGTAGCGATAATCGAGATTAGTCAAAGGTTTCTGAAGTGTTACAAACACTGTCTGCTCCCCATTCAACAGGAATAACGTTGTATTCCTCGGACATTTTATATAGGGCTGAACTACTCCAATTCCAAAACCATTAGCGAAACTGAATTTTGGCCGGGGTCTCAACGGATATTCTGACTTCAAATTGAATTCTCTCGCAGAGGGCATTGCTATCGGCTTTGGTAACGTCATATGATATTTTGGTGGCGTAATAAAGCTAATTGAAGACGTTGGTTTGTTGAGAGTTGACCATCCTTCAAGATCTGTGGTGTGCGACAATGTAGTCGTTTTCAACATGTAAATATTAAGATAAGATTTAGTAAACTTACGGACACATTTATTCTCGATATTGCCCCAACTTCCGGAAGCATTACACTGACGGTGCGAGGGTCCTTCCAGACGATATCCATGTCGACAGGACACCTTGCATTTAGTGTTGTAGAACAATTTCTTCTTATGTCGGAACTTCGTACAGTGAATCTCTCCATTGACTGGGGCAATGAACGGTGCGCAATGGTCATGAAAATCAGTACGTCGTTTGCAAGTTCGCCGATCGTCTGCAAGCCTATGGCCAGCAGGACATTTGCATTGGAAACTTCCATTATAATTAACGCATTCGCCATTTATACAACCACCATTATCGGTGAGGCATTCGTTGATGTCCTCGCACTCTCGACCATTACGCAAATGGTAGCCGGCTGGACAGATACATTCATAGGATCCTTTGATGTTTTTACATTGGTACTCACAAACACTAGACTCTGCACATTCATCTATGTCTTCGCAAGTTTTTAGATCCTCCCCCAAACGATATCCAGACGGGCACTGGCAACCAAGGCTCTCAGAACAAAGATGCGAGCAACCTCCATTGAACATTGTACATTGAGACACGCATCTAACACCATCTGGGGAAAGTACAAAACCTGGCCGACATGAAGGTATGTGTTCAGTGACACAAGTTTTATTGTCGGAGGCCAGCACGAACCCAATGGGGCACGCGCATTTATACGAGCCCAACTCATTAATACATAGGTGGCTACAGCTGTGCTGTAGAAGGTCACATTCATTGATGTCAACACAAGAGGTTTTACTGTCCTCCAACATGTACCCGTTGGGACATGTGCATTCATAGCCACCGTCTATATTCACGCAACCGTGTTGACAGTCGTCATGTCCTAAAGCACATTCATTGATATCTAAACAGGTACGTTGATCATCAGACAGCTCAAAACCGGAATCGCAAGCGCATGCGTATGTACCTAAAAGATTGATACAAATAAAAGAGCAATTCCCATTTGTCTCCATGCATTCGTCAATGTCTTCGCATCCCATCTGATCAACTGCAAGAGCAAAGCCTTCGTGACATGAACACGAAAAACCTCCATATGTGTTTATGCAATTATGAGCACAGCGAGCACTATCACCAGCACATTCGTTAATATCTTCACAGGTCCTTCCGTCCATAGCTAATTGATAGCCAGCAGGGCAGAAGCAATTAACCTGACCATGCACAGATTGGCACTCGCGCGAACAGCCGCCATTTCCATGAGAGCAATGATCCACAGCGATGCAAGTGCTGTTATCGAGCGGGCTCAGCGCGAACCCATTAGGGCAGAAACACTTAAATGTGCCCGGAAAGTTCATGCAAATATGCGAGCATTTCCCATTTGACATTGAACATTCGTCAATATCTAAGCAAGCAAGCTCGGTATTAATCATGACGGCGGGTGATTCAGTAGCAGTTGCAGGCATGGTGTATAAAGATAATGAGGGCGATAAGAATGGTTCTGTATATGCTGATGACGATGAATTGAATGAATTCGAAGAGTAAAAGTTAGGCTGACCGAGCGAATAACCCCTGGGACATTGACATGTAAAGGAGCCATTGAGATTTTCGCAAGTTAAGCCTTCGCCGCAGTTATGTAGTCCCTTTGCACATTCGTCTACGTCGAAGCAATAGTTCTTCAGTTGTTCATCAAGGAACTCGAATCCTGGTTGACAAGCGCACTGATACCCACCTTCAATGTTTTTGCAAATATGGTGACAACCGCCATTTCCCAGTTGGCACTCGTCGATATCAATGCAGGATTTTCCATCGGGTCCTAAGTTGAAACCGATTCTACATGTGCAAGATCCACTATTCTCCGAATTGCAAATGTGTTGACATCCATTGTTGTCGACCAGGCATGGATCAACAAAGGCACACGATAAACCATCGGATTGTAGAACCATGTCCTCTGGGCAAACACATTTACCCTCAGAGCCTTCCGTAACACATCCATGAGAACAGCTAATCGTAGTGCACGGATCCACCACACCGCAAATTCCAGTTTCGGCATTGGGCTCCGAACCGTCGGGACATAAACAAATGAAACTTTCGGGTTGGTTATGGCAGATCAATGATCCACATATACCCGGGTTGGACTTGCACTCATCGATATCTTCGCACTGATGTTCGCTGCTGTCGGCAAATTGCAAACCACTGGGACAAGAACATCGGTATGAACCAGCTGTGTTGATACAGTCGTGCGAACACTCATTACTACCGACAGCGCATTCGTCAATGTCTTGACAGCTATGCCCATCGCTACTGTAACCCATGGGACACGAGCAACTAAAGTCGGTATTGTCCTCGTTGGATATGCAGGTTCCTGGAGTACAAAGTTCGTAACCTCTTTTTATGGTGCACATATTCTCAATGACTATGCAGTTATGTAAATCTTCACTTAAACCATAACCTTGCGGACAAACACATTCATAAAAGCCACTTGGTAGATCCATACACTGATAAGCACACCTTGGCTTGCTTAACTGAGGATTATTTAAATCGTTACAAGAATCAGGGGCACAGGTGTGACTGTCTTCGAGTAAATGGTGATTTTCATCGCAAGTACAAATATATGAACCGGGAGTATTCTCACAATTATGGCTACACATGTTATTTGATTCGCATTCATTTATATCAATACATGTGCGCGTATCAACCGCTAGTTCGTAACCAGGTGGACATGTGCATTCGTATGAACCTTCCAAGTTTCGACAATGCTGACACCCACTGGTGCCCTCACGGCATTCGTCAATGTCCATACACTGAAGGTTATCGTGGGATGCTTGATATCCCTCAGGACAGCTAATACCACCATTAGCACCTGCAACATATATTTCATTATATTCGGTGGATTGATTCTCGTTCGCTGGGCTTGTATCGTCTCTGGTGTTTAAAGCTGGTTCACACCTGTAGGAACCATGCGTATTCTCACAAACGCCCAAGCAACTTTCCTTCACTTCAGGCAGTTCACATTCATTAATATCTGTAATAAAGTACATTGAGAAAGAAACATACAAAATTTACGTTTGCTTATAAAAAGTAATCTTAATATAATTGAAGGTGTTCACAGATAATCTGTCACCTCTTGCATATGCCACGGTTGCCAGTTCGTGTACATACAGACCTCGACAGTTTTTACCATCGCTCGATATTTCGAGACCAATAGGACATAAACAGAATACACGCCCTATGGAGGTCGGCAGACAGATGTAAGAGCAACCTCCGTTACTCAGCGAACACTCTCCGGCATCTTCGCATGTGTGATTGTTAGGGGCCAACTCTGTGCCAGGTAAGCTTTCACACGAACACCTGTAGCCTGGAGACATGTTTTGACAAGTGCCTTGACATGGTCCGTGGCCATTGCGCAACAAACACTCATTGATATCTATAAAGCGAAGCCGCGGGAACGGAGTTATGTAAAAGAATTAACAATGGAATGGCCGTTATGCTGTGTATTGAATGCATAACAATATCATTTACAGAATGTTTCTTTATACACATGTGTACTAATCACAAATGTTCACCCTAATTATCTGCAAAGTTATAAAAAATGCATGCAAGGAAAACCATTGACAACACTCACCAACACAGGCTGTTCCGGTTGTTGTGTCGATTCGAAGGCCTTGTTCGCAGGCACACTCAAATGAGCCGGGTATATTGTTGCAAATCTGCTCACATCCACCGTTGTTCATTTCGCACTCATCAATATCTGTTGAAACATTTATGTTAACCAGGAATTCACAAAATAGTAACATTTAGTGTTGAACTTGCCATGACAACGAGCATAATCGTACGGATCCAAACTGAATCCTTGAAAACAAGAGCATTTCAAACGGGGCTCATTTTCTCCGGGAAAAAGCACTCTTTCGCACTTTTGTTCACAACCGCCTTTATCCGGACCGCAATCCGAATCGAGCACACGGGGTTCATATAGGTCTTGGGTGGGTTCCAACAAGCCGGTCACTTTGTTTACATCTTCCCCATATATCATTGTTACCTCAAGAACAGTTTTCTCAGTTGCACCTCCGTATTCGGTGGGCTGATACTCCGAACGGGTTGGTATTTCATTGAATTGATTTTGATCATCTTCCAATTCGTTTTGATTTTCCTGTTCCACTGGGTGACTAGGCGGCGATGGCTCTGTTGATACACTGTGATGGCTTCCATCTACCGCGTCATCTTTACCATACATTTCAATGTCATCGTCAGTCTGTTCGTTGTAACGATCCTCATCTTCACCATTACCATCCAAAGGATCATACTCCTCATATTCTTTAAGATACAAAAATAATGATTAGTTTTAATGCAACTAAGAAAATTTATTAGGAATACCTTCTTCATCTTCCNAAAAAAATAATGATTAGTTTAATTGCAACTAAGAAAATTTGTTAGGCATACCTTCTTCATCTTCCTCCTCATCTTCGCCGTATTCCCCCAATGGCGCACAAACAGGTAACTCACCAACCCACTTTCGTTCGCTACAGAACAAAGCATTTATGTCAACATCTTCGAAGTCGAAATTGTTATTGCAAACATAAAAAGCCACTAAGAATATACGGTCATCTTTACGGCGTCTGTCGTATTTCTGTACATATCCGTGCCGTATTTCGGGTGCTTTCACCTTAGCCTGAACACACGACATATCCACACTATGGGAGAATTGAGATGGCAGCGAACTATACTCAGCAATGTCTTGTGGTTTCCTTTCAGCTGTCACAACTTTATCGCCCCTTGGCTGTTGTTTTACTTCATTTGATATATCGTCTAAAATAACATTGACAAATTGTAATACAAAATTTGTGTGTACAAAAAATAGCACATAAAATTTANTAACATTGACAAATTGTAATACAAAAATTGTGTGTACAAAAAATAGCACATAAAATTTAACCTCTTGATATACAGCTCGGTGGATCGGCGTTCCATTCATCAGTGTTCAAATCGCAAATCAAATCGGACCGTCCAATTAGTTTGTAGCCATTATCACATGTATATAAGGCACGCACGGAGTCCTCGTCATTCTCCTCCATGCGTATGGAAGCATGCTGAACGTGCGGTGGACTTTCACAGTCCTTATAAGCGGCCAGCGATGCTTTGTTAAGTAAAATTCAATTAATATCTCTTTATTTGTCATGTCTATGATTAGTCACTAAGTATATGTGTAAGAAAGCGTGATGTCTTAAACGATATGAATCACCAAAGGGCTATCTCTCGTATTGATAATGAATTTTATCGTTTCGAAACTTACCACCAATAAGGGACAACACGAATATCCAAAAAAAGCTGCGCTCCATGGCAACTTAGCCTTTGTGGTCTTTTATTGAGAAAACCAACCAGGAAAGTAAAAATATCCTCAGTCCCCTATATATTTCGAAGAACTAAATTTTTATGAATTTTTTTGTGATTTTCGTCAAATAAAGTCTCATAAAACATCACTCAAAAATAAACATGTAATAAAGTAAATCGATTTATAACCTTTCTGCAAAAAGTTAATGTAGGTAAATGTTCCAAAACGGTGCACCACAAAGGTATTTAATTGAATATAATTCGATTCCTTTAAAATGTATTTATATGTTAGTCAATTATTAAAACACGGTGGTGTATAATTTGTCAATGTCAATTTCATTTATATGAACACTGAGAAAATGTTTTCTTTGGCCATTATTTTACAAACATGTTCAATATATATACTTTTAATGAAGTTTATAAATATCCAAGCGAAAACAATTAATACAAGTAAAAGTTTTGCCATCGGCTTGTTCGACGCTTTGACACCCTCCATTAGAATATAAAATTTGTGGTCCATAAAAAAATGTGTAAGAATAATTTTACAAAACTGTTTTATTTTAATTTGGATGTAATATTCATTAGGGGTACTAGTTTACCTAGGCTGATCCAATCGAAAAGTATCGAACAAATTTTTATAATAAATATTGAAAAATAAAGTGAATGTTTTAAATTCAGTCGAGTTCGGTAAAATGTGGCAAATAATTATGTAGATACAATATCGATTGTGTATAAGAAGTATCAGTAACCCAGAGCCGATATATCTCATTTTAACACCAGTAACGGATACGACCCTTTGATTTTTAAATCAGAGTGTTGTTGACCGACAGTGCACTTTCACATTAGTTTCAATTATTACAACTTCCAAAGAGAGATTTATTAAGAGTTCTGAAAATACAAATCACTTTAAAAAGCCATGAGAAAAATCGCTTAATGGACCGACAACGATATAATGTGAGACAAACTTTTATTTTTTTATATCACAGTTGCTCTACAAATCTGAGATTTCTGGACCTCCCATACAAATTGAAACAATGATTAATTTTTTTTCATATCTTTATGAGCTGCATACACTTTGAGAACTAATTGATGGAAATATTTAGCAACGTGTCAACAATAGTGAACATGGAGGGTGTCAGAGTATTGGCAATGCCTATATTTTTTTTATATTTTTTTTAACTTGTATCTAAATTTTCATTAATTATCCAATAATATATTTATTTAATTCAGTACTTGTATTTAATTAAATTATGAAATGAGAATATGATGTTTTATTTTAGTAATATCACGAGTTGTACCTGATGGCGACACCACTAAGCATATCAAGAGCCGACGACTGACTGAAGAATGGCCCATATATTTAGGAACCGTACACGTCCCAAATACAAGCTCCTTCGCGACATATCAACGAAATGAATATTTTTTATTTTTGTTATTTTATCCAAAGTTGAGCGTGGGGAGATGAAAAGTGAAGAGTAATTACCTATTGGAACTAATGTAGAGGGGAGTCTGCAGATTCACACGCACCAATACCAACACATGTGAATACAACGAAATTCACTCATCGTTGACATCAGATGGCCTGCTCCTGTAAAACGGCACAGCACTCACGCACAAAAGATCACCAAACCCCTACATAATGAATTTGTTTATGCTCACGAACACCACACTAGTGTTCATCAAACTATTTTTACAACACAGAAGCCGACGAGAAAATTCAATATGATCATGGGTCTGACCGGTCTCGTTATACCCTTTATGATTATAAAACTCGTTAGAAAGAGGGCAATCGGGCAATATTATAATTGCTTCACATTCCATAATGTACTGCAGTTAAATAAACACAATATTTTTTATAAATTATTACGTCCTGCCATGACAAGCTATGCAAAAATGTTTGCCGTTCGAATTATCCTCACATATGTATAATTTAAACAATTGTAGAAAATAAACGTTGCCAGTATTTCATATATTTACTAGTATTCCAAACATTCCATTTGTATGTAGCAAACGCTGTGAATTAATATAGCTGTTCTATATTTGTGTACATTAAACATCAATGTGTAGCAAGGAAATTAAATAAAACTAAATCGAAATGAGGTAGATATAAAATAGACTCAGAATACCTTACTATAAAAATCGGCAAAAATATGACAATTTTCTTATATCATTTAAAAAAGCCTCCACAAAAGCGAACATGAGAAAAAATTTAGGCTGTGTTAATAGGGTAAAGTGCGCAGAAACGAATACTTCGGGTACATCATTAGCCGTAAGTTACAGTTTATGGAAAATCGATCATGACATTGACAATGAATTAGAACGAGCAACATTTTGTTATGAAATCAAAATTAGGTTTTTTCGATGTACTGCCTTATTAAGTGCTACAAATTCCTTAGGTCATCAACCGAGCAATGAATTGACTAATCATGCATTGCATCTTAAGGAAACGAAATGAAACGAAACGAGATCATAACACGTTCCACAACACTGAGAAACGCCCTCTATCGATACGATGTATTTAATTACAGACACACCTATACATACGACGCATAAATGTATATATATAAATCTGGCATATACGTTTAAAAAAATACCAGCTCAACCACATTCAGCTTACATAGAATTTGTTATATATTAATCAACGATCGAGCAAGCTGCATGAAATACATGTGGGTGTGGGTTCTCTATTTGGTAGGTTGACTGACAGACAAACCGGAAAGCAGCATCACAGACATGTTTATACCCTCCATAAGAGGTATATTTATTTTGTCGCTGAAATTATAACACTACGTCGATTTTGTTGCATATAAATACTGAGACTTATTTTGTTGATCACATATGAAAAGAAATAGAGCTATATCGGTCCACTGGTTTTGACATTGTGATGTGCATTGTTGTTTACAATGGAAATCTGTTTTATTTCACCCAGAGTAGTTGACTATAAACTCTAGACTCGGTCACTCTATAACATCCAGAGGAGGATTGCATTCAGTTGTCTGATAGCAGTCCTAATAACTGAGCTAACTGGATGAGTTTTACTTCAGTTTTAGAAGTTGGATGTTATTGTTCAGGGGCTTTGGTATAAATATACAAATGATTTTGGCATTTAAAATTTTTCAAATCGTTTTTTTCGACGAACTCGTTTAATAATACTTTTTTTATTTAATTTCTTTTAATTTTATTATTTACATATGTATATTCATTCCTTTATTGAAATGTATGTATAAACAGATAGTTCTCTAGGTTTTCTCCATATAAAAGTTCAATCAACCATCTATATATTTTCACATGACTTCAATATCGGCTTTATATGTTGGGCACCCGAATAGGAACCTAACCTTAATATCAATCACACTAATGACATAAAGTCATGACTTTAAAATTTGTTTGAATAATGCAATTTTAAAACCTTATAAGCAATTTATTCTTATGTTAACTACTGAGATGGCCTACCAATGCACATGTAGGCAGTTTTTTTTCATTTGATTTATGTCATACACAGATGAGGGTTACTAAGGACTACCACTTATTTTTACTTTATCAAAGAACTGCGAATTTCAGTTGAATTTTTTAAAATTTTATTTATTTATTGTTTCAACAAATATTTATTAATTTGTTAATGATAAAACAAATTCCGTATATAACTACAATTAAATTGGAAAACAAAAACAGAAAATATAGAAAAAAGTAACAGAATGAAACTGAAGGCATCTTCATCACCGCATGACTATCATCCTGCCAAGACCTTCAATTTGGGAAAGTCTTAGAGCTAGACCACCGATGCCGCAGGCCTTTCTCTCACCTTTGTAATTAATGACTGGGAAACTTAAAACTTTTGTAGAAATTGAAAATGTACAGGACGTGTGGACAATACGTTTGTTAACTCTGTGAGCTGTGGTTCGGGTGATACACTTGAAAAATTAAGTGTTGTTATGATCTATAATTTGACACTTAGCAAAGGAAAACAAAGAACGTAACGCATAACAGCAGTGTAAAATATTCGATTTGACCAGTTCCTCTTGACGGGCTGCCTCGCCTTCCGGCCTAATTCTTGATGCTCAAATATGAGGGACCCACTTGACGCACATACACGCTACGTTCGGCAGTCGAGACCGGGGGACATCGGACGGTGAGAACGCCGTCAGATGACAATTCGGAGCGCACATCATTTGGGTAATAACCGCGCGGCAGCACAAATCGCTTAACAATGTGACGTCCAACAAAACTGTCGCCATCTCGGCGTTTCTCATGTTTCGCTTCGACTACGACTGTGTCGCCAACTGTCTTTACGGTGATTTCATAGGGCTTAAATTGATGAACATCTACATTTGCCTCGAAGCCATCTTTACCAACAACTACACGGCTTAGATCTGGTGCAGAACCGACACGGGCTAAACGCTTCCAATACGGCAAATCCCAGTCGATCAGGTCCCAGTCACGCCACATACGTCGACGATAATCCCAATAATCCAAATCCGTGGTATATGATGGTACGACAGCCATTATGCAGTTCGCATCAATTAAAGGATTACAGAGATTTCTAAGCGGTGGTTTCGATCGCTCTATTCAAACACGACCACACTTAAGTACTTTGTCAAGTATTCCAATTGATTTCTGCTTAAGTATCGACCGACAACGAAATTGTTCAGCAGTTCCCAATGACCGTGGATGAGTTCGGTGCTCTGTGCAACTAAGCTCGACTTTGCATGACACTGGTCTTTTTATATACAAAGCGGAAACATTTCGAGCTCGAATACATATAGGGCGCCGTGAATTACACAGAGGTTGCTTTCGCCATCTCTCATTTCAATCATTTGTTCACTATATGTTGCATATATGTATACTCACGAAAGCGTGTGAGAGACTCGATGAAAAGAGCAAATATTATAGGCGAAACCATATACGTGTTTTCATTTGAAAGATTTTTCCTCATGGTATGGTGAGCTCTCTTATTCTCCCTTTCAGGCACTCCGTATAATGAAACTGCACGTAGGCTTTCTTTATGGAGTTCCTGGTAGAACTTTTATAAAGGCCGACAATGTGTAAATACTTTCGCTCGGAGCACCTAAGTTCAATGCGGGGCGCAATTACGAGTAAAAACAAATATAAAGGGGTTGAAATAACATCAAATGCTGCCGCTATTCCAAGCGTCATGTTGTTTAAATTAAATCTCATTTGCCGCACCTCGGAACGCCGAATAGATGAGGAAAATTCATTAAAAATACTGCGATTAATTGGATTCGTTTCATTTTTATTATACTGTACCCTACAGTAGGGAGAATATTTTGAATTCGAGCACGACTCTTAGATGATTTAGTTTTGAGTTGTGATACGAAATGCGGAATCGCGGATGTAATGACTACTGACTTATATGACTTAATTTCAGTTATTACATTAATTTCACATTTTATTGTATGTAATACAGTTTTCTTATGAAGGGTATTTAGGCATCGTCCGGACCGATGATCATACATTGACCTGTTTTATTTTCTTATTGTTGACATATGTACATATGTCTATGCAAACGGAAATCCGATATTTACGCACAACCTAATATGTCATCATTCATCTGCACAGCTGTACGTATGTGTGTGGGTGTGCAAAAAATTAGCTTTTATTAGCTGGATTTAACCAAAGGAAATCGTGTAAACATATTACAATAACCACTTTTGTGAGCTCGACAACGAACCTACCCACGACAGTAGCGACACAGTAAACACAAGCTCGTTTATTTGGATCAACTGCCGACAATTAATTCAATACCAATGAAAACAACGAAAAGACCCCCGAAATGCGCCGCTGCTACAACAACAACAACAACAAAAAGATCAAGTACGACAATGACGACAGCTGCCCCCACATTATTTTTGATGTCACTGAGCTTGGGTGTGAGTGTGATTACAATAACTACAGCTTACACCTAATTTATGTAGCCTCCACAGGTGGGAAATTTAGTTGTGAATTCCAGTTGTGACGCACAGAAGAAGGCATCGAACCCACTTAATGGGACTATCTATTCTCGATTAGTATATATTAGTTAATCTGGCTATCCGTCTGACATGTGCACATATCTAGCAGTGAGCGATATATATTATACTTTCCTTACATACTTATACTTAGATATTACATACTTTCCTTAAGTGCATTTGAACGGCAACAGGTGGTAAAGCCGTTTTCAATAACAAGTCACCGCTTCCTTATATCGATTCAATAGCATTATAAGATTCCCATTTCGGTTGCATCTCGAGAATGCGAATTCTTTCTAACAAGTTATTACTTGTGAAATCGATATTCCGATGCCTTGCACTAAAAAGGTACATTACATAATTGCGTGGGTTGAAGAAAATTATGCTTAAGTAACAAAAATATCAAAATGTAGATTATTTGTTTATTTGAAAGGTCGAAGGAATTGCACGATTTCTTAAAACATTGGAAGATTTGTTTATCATTCATTTTCATCAAATAAGGAGCTAATCAGCATCAATTGCTCCCCTGTGTCGTTGAAAACTATGCTAGCATTCGTAGCATTAGGGCGCTGCATACGAATGCTCAAGGAGAAGTGGATTTATCCCTAGCAGATACCCAATATTTTACCTCATTCATTTTTAGATCCTTCCATTTATATTCTTCTTTTTATTAGATTGTACAAATTTTGATGTCCTCACACACATATAGTACTATGTATATATAGATTATAACTCTCGCTCTGAATTGCCACAAATTAGTCATATTACCAATAACAGCGTTATATTAGTGTATCACAATTTCTTTCTACGATTGTTGGGCAATTTGCCAAAATAAATTTCCCACCGAACGAACCAGTGAACCGAAAGTTTGAGTGATGAGTTTCACATACCTGCCTTTAACGCTTTTGTCATGATTGTGCCTTGGCATTGCTATGCCATCATTTCGCATTGTTGCTTTGGTTTAGTATGGCCTGACTCAAAGTCTGCGACCGAGTGGGTGGTGATGTGATGGTAACGCCAGTTGACGGAAATCAACAAAGGTATTAACTTAAGCTGAAATGTCACAAGCGTATCGTTCATAAAAAACGACGACTGCTGAAACAAATTAACATATATGTAAGTTTTATTTGTGATAATATCCCATTACATGTAAGTTGCCCTGTCCTTAGAGACAGAGAAATATTCATTTAGTACTCTCTGGTGTTAAATCTAGTCGCTAAAAAGTCCATCCACAAAATGTAAATAAAATATTTTTATCAACGATCTGTGTTTACACAGTAGGCCCATTAGCTAAATGTACATACCGTTATTATCAAAGGAGTGGCACAGTTCCAATGAACATAGCCCTTATATACCTAAACAGATGGCTTTTTGTATCGATGGGTAAGATCAAAGACATGGAAACACTTTATTCGTGCGAGGTCCATTCTGCGGTCCCGAAGTCCTAATGCAAAAGTGTTGTTATGGTTGTGTATGCTATTTATATACCTAGCAGTGCTTCTGTATATTTCGCCTTTAACGAAGAGTATAGTCATATATATATTCCTGAGTGACGCCGATGATATATATAGATATTTGATTATTGGTACTTGTTTGCATTTGTTAACTAACAAAGTAAATCAATGAACAGGCTTTTTTCGTCGTCTAATATATTTTGAGTTCCTGTCGGTGGCGGTGGAGCAATTGATTTCTTCCACATTTCTGGCAACTTTCAGTTTTATTTAGCTTCTTTATAGCTTAAGGGGCTCCTTCCAGTCTTCGTTCCATTATCAAAGCGAGGTATTTCACCTATTCTCCTTCTGGGATATTAACTACACCCACCAATTTGACCAGAGGGTGGAAATTTCAGGGTGAAAGTGACCTGAGTTGGTCCCGGCTCTCATTATCAAGTTCCACTTATTAAACAAAAGTTGTAGTAGATGCAACTGGTACTTTATCATAGTTGGCATATCCGCTGTACAGTGTGTAAAAAATAAATATGTACAAGGAAAATGTAATACATATAAAATTTTAGTATTACATATCGCACAGATTCTGAATAAGAAGAATGCAAATCGATTTAGCCATGTTGCTCTCTGTCTCGGAACGGCATGCTCTATCCGTTTATAATATATTTTCTTAACTGTACTTTTTTTTTACAATTATTTCAACTATAGATTGCATTGCTTTTTCAGCAAACAATCAAAACAAATAGGAATAACCATAGAAATGTATTTCAATTGTTAATTTGTGTTTTTATTTTAAAAGTTGTATAAAAGAATATGTTGAAAATCATACACATATTTGGAATATCACTTTGAACTGGACTCTTGAAAGTCAATATACATATATATAACACATATAAATATATAAATATACATAATGGATGATGTCGACTTCAGAAAGCTGCCCCTTAAGGACCGCTGTGCACACAAACAATGGAAAGCTCGCGTCCACGGCTATGAAGAAGTTATACAAATATTCCGTAGAATTGAAGATGGAAAGTCACAAGAGTGGGTGAAATTCATGCCACTGATCAAGAAAATGGTGGTGGACGCAAATATCAATGCGCAGGAGAAGGGCTTGGAAGCCACTTTGGTGTTCCTTGATAATTGTGCGCTAGCCGGAAAAATTGTGGGTGATTTGATGTATAGTATTATACAGAAATGCATCGCTGCTCCGAAACCCAAAACCAAGAGTTTGTCTGTTCAGATTGCTCTTATGTATATTGAAATCGGAAAGCACGAAGCGGTCGTTAATGAACTAGTTAAAGGAATGGAACATAAGAATCCAAAGGTTGCGGCTGCCTGTGTGGCCACCGCAACGTTGGCTTTGCATGAATTCGGTAACAGTGTTGTTAACGTTCAGCCGCTTTTTGGGAAATTATCGCAGCTGATAAGCGACCGCGATATAGGGGTGCGAGCTAGTGCAAAACAATTAGCCGTGGAGTTATACAAGTGGGTTGGTCCAGCTTTGGTATATCATATTAGTTCGTTACCGGAGATTACCATTAAGGATCTGCAAGATGAGTTCAAAAAAGTAAAGGACGAGAAGGTGCAGCCTGTACGATTGTTGAAATCTCAGCAACGGAAATTACTACAACAAGACGTGGAAGGTGATATAGGCTATGAGGCAGATCCTTTTGATCAAGACGCAATCGATCAAATTGAACAAATGGAGTCAATCGATTTGCTGTCAAAAATACCCAAAAATTTTTACAAAGAGTTGCAGCAAGCCAAATGGTCACTAAGGAAAAAACCCCTGGAGTTCCTAGAGAAACTTCTCAATACCCATCGCAGATTGGATAGTGGTGATTATAGTACATTGGTGATAACTTTAAAAAATATTGTAGCCAAGGACCCTCATGTCGTGCTGGTAACATTAGCAGGCCGGTGTATGGCAATGCTGGCCAAGAGCTTGGGTAAGCAATTTTCCCCACTTGCCACGGGGTGTGTTTTCCCACTTTTGGAGAAGTTCAAAGAGAAGAATCCGCATGTTTTAGCTGCTATTCGCGAAGCCATAGATGCGATTTACGCAGCCACAGGCCTCGAAGCAATTCACGAACACGTTGTGAAAGCATTAAACCACAAGAGTACGAACGTCAAATGTGAGACGGCCTCTTTTCTGGCACGGGCTTTTTCATGTACACATCCGGTTACTAATAAAAAAATGCTTAAAACGCTATCCATCGCATTGGTAAAAACTCTCAACGAACCTTATCCAAATGTACGCAATTCTGCTGCGCAAGCTTTGGGTACTCTCTGTAAGCTAGTGGGTGAACGAGCTATGCTGCCCCACCTAGACAATATTGACGCTTTTAAAATGGCAAAAATCAAGGAATACCAAAAGAAAGCCGTGATCAGAATTATCAAATGTAAACCTGCTGCAGCAACCCCTGCTAAGACCATTTCTTCGTTACCCCGTACCCCATCAGAGGCAAAGAATACTAGACGAATTACAACAGCAGTTGGACCTATGGGATTCAACCCAAAAAAACTAAATAGAAGTACAGTGGTTGGTGTTAATGCTTCCAAAATAAAGAAAACTCCACGCAACAATCTCCTCATTGAACAACAAAAAACCCCAAGACTATTTCAGAACAAAAATATTCGGTGAATTTCAAATTAATCCCTAGTCATTGAAGTGTATGTTTTATTTTTGTTGATTTTTAGAGCAGAATAGAATAAAAAGAATTTATAACATAAATTATCGATTACGTTTTCGTTTTGGGCAGATTAACATTGGGCAGTAGCCGTTGTAGTTTTTGTAGTTTCGTATGCAGTTGGGCATAACAATTTCAAAACACAAGCTGTTATTGAAATACAAAAATGGCTTTTGGGAATTAAAGACAATATATTTATGTAAGCAAAGTAAATCGAACTTAAAAGCTACTCTAGACAAACTAGAAAAAATAGGTAATGTTGGTTATTCTTTTTTAAGGTCAGTTTTTACTAAACGGCTTAGCACTGTGACATTTTTTTGTATTTTTTATTGGATTTTGATTGGAACATAACTGGTAACTTTAACTACTACATTTTGACATTGAAACAAAGCGTCATTCATACAAATGTTACAAACAATAACAAATGTCAAAAGATGGAGTGCAAAAGCGACATAAAAAGTTTTCTTTGAGAAATTCCTGCAAAAGTCAATACACAATCTTGGACCCACGTGTAAATCTGACTTATATGTTATGACTTAATAATGTTAAACTGTTGAACTGTTCTTTGATTCTATACCGAATTGGGTAAAAATAACACTAACTTCGAATGTGGTATAAATTGATATAAAAAGCCTAAAAGTATGCAATTAAATGTAATTTCAAAATATTTAATATAATTATAATTATTAATTTTTAAATTTCTCAATATTTTATACAGTCAAAATTTCATCCTTAGTTATTTAATTTCGGATTTTATTTTGCTTTTCAATTGACAATATTTGAATTATTAAACACTTTCAACATTAAAGTGAAACAAATGGTTTGACAAGTTTTCCGATCAAAAACTACAATAGATATGCATTATTAAACCCTCCAACAGGATACATTCACCTCGTCAACTATTTGTAATTGCCAAAAGCACTGACCGGAACCCCAGACAGTGGGTTTTTATTTTCTGAATCGGGACGAAATGTTCAGCCAGCAAAGCCATGCCCATCTATTTGTCTAATCTTGGGATTCCAGTACTTCCCTTGCAAAATGACCCAATAAAAAACAGGTAGAAGTTCCAACAGCGGCCTGGTTCACGGCCTGGTTCACTAAGAAATCTATTTTTTTGGTACATATACCAATTTTGTTTCATTCATTCAACTTTGTTTTGTTGTTACAACTTTGTTATGAGCAGCATACCACAAATATCTGGGATCACCCCTAAGGTGTTCCATCCGGAAAAGTAATATTGTTTATTTTATTGATATTTTCTCGATCATATGCCACAGATTCTATTCGATATAATGTTATGAAAGCAACAATTGTGCAACGTTTATATTTCATATTTGGTCAATATCTGTGCGATTTCTTGAACTTCTATTATAACGGATCCACTACGTGTTGCCTTTATAATATGGTTATAAAGTAAAATAATCAGAATAAATATCTTATTTTACAAAACTGTACCCAAATGAATGTTTAAGAATTTACTGTCATAATAACATCTACGTGTTAATGTGAAAAGTGTATTTTGTTGCGTATTAATATAGTAGTACATTTCAAATAGTTTTGTTGTTTTATTTTTTTCCGATTTCAAATTTTATTCACATTAAACACAAAGTTATTAAAAAGGAACTTCAACGTTCCCAATACTAATAAATATACATTTTTACCGTCCGCAAGAAAGGTGCATTCACTTAATGATGACATTTCTAACGCAGCGAACAATTAACCGGATTCTGTTTTAGTATATATATTCTTAATCAGGGGCACATTTTGAAGGGGTACATTGAAAGGTTAAAAAATTTTTTTCTAATATCTCGTTGTTGGCATTACTCTTTACTATATGACGACTGAATGAAAACAAAATTGATATATGCACCTACAAATAACTCACTATGGAGGGTTTCAAAGAATCGGCCTGGCCGATGAGAATACTTTACTTATTTGTATTTTCGTATGTTTGTTTGTTGAAATCGCTTCTAAAATACTACTTAACAAGTAGAAACTGCATTAAAAATGTATGTTTTGTGTATTTATAAGACATTGTATGCCGTAAAGATTTAAGATACATATTTATAAAAATTGTCTAAATTGAAGTGTTTGAGTTACCTATTTGTTAATTACAGAATATTATATTTGCAAATAACAAGTTTAATAATTGTTTCTATAAAAATTGGTAGTATGGTGTGTGGGTTATATAAAAAGGGACAGTGCTTTTGTAGAGCGTAATAAGATTAAGATATTACATTTTTTCGTTCGAATATTCATTAAGAATTTTTAATTGCTGACCTAACCCACCAAAAGAAGTGTTTTTATTTTTATAACTGCTACACGACACATACAATTTTCAATACCACAATCGATAATTTGCCAAATATCCGGTTCCCTTAACGTTTGTGAGATATTTAATCGTATTTATAGTAGAAAAGTTAGCACTTCATTCGTACATCTTGACATATA
>JXPZ01021849.1:0-11340 GCA_001014575.1 Themira minor
AAAAAAAAAACAAAACAAATCTATGAGAAATTTTTCGGACCCCTGGGTAGTGTAAAAAGACTCAATTGTGTGAGGAATTCCTGAAGTAATCAAAAAGCTTCGACTGGATTACAATTTTCTATGGCAGCATAGAGTCTTAGTTGAATAGTCAGAAGAGCCATTCGAGTAATTGGAACACCCCTAAAAGGCTGCTTGGGGAAGCTCTAATTAATGCTAGGTAGCCCATATCGGCTTTATGGTTCCAGTATGATAAGCCCATAACGTTCCAGCTCTACCCAAAGCAGCGCAAATACCTCTAGACCTATTTATAAAAGGTCGTCATAGTCTTTTGAAGTATTTGGTGTACCTCTCTAATCACTCAAAATCGATCAAACTGGAAAAAGGCCTCAAAAAGAGCAAACATTTGAAGTCTCTTTCCTTGGTTCCCTCTATATACAAAGTCTTTCAACTGCAGTGCATTAATCTACAGTATCCTCAAACATATTTGTTGCCCCTTTCCTTTTTATGCATATTTGTGAAGTGTCTGTCAATCAATGTAGGAGAAATTTCATTGGGCTCTTAATTTGTTCATAAATTGTTCAATTCACAACGCCAACTTAACTGCGTATGGCTGCGTCGACTTCCTCGTCGTGGTGATCCTTCAGATCCGGGTGGGCACAGTTAAGTGCATTGTCCACTTAAAAAATATGAACGGCTTTTGGTGGGACCGGCTTTGGGCAGTCATTTCCGTGTAAAACGGCTTAGGCTAACGGCTGGGATAGAGAAAATCGCTGAAAGGCATTTGAAAAAAGTTGAAATTTTTCTCACATTTTCGGTGTGATTTTCCGGATTAAATTTGGTTTTATTTTTTTTCAATTTTAGTACTGTTTTTTATTTTGAAATTCTTGTATTATTGCTTGAACATTTTGGAATCCTCGAAAATTTGTTTGGGCATTTTTTTGTTTGAATTTCCCAAACCTTTTTTTTTTCGAATGTTTAATTGAATTGTATTNAATTTTTTTGTTTGAATTTCGTAAACCTTTTTTTTTCGAATGTTTAATTGAATTGTATTTCGGTGGTTAACACCAGACGAGTCATTGACATTTGATAATTCGGGTTTTGTTGGTTGGCCGGTCGTTTCGTTACCCTGCCGACACTGTCAGTGTTGTGGCGTTTCCATCGACGACGTTTCCATTCGTCTCGAGTGGCAATCTTGTCAGCCAACCGGCCAAGTGGGAGGTGAAGGTGGAAAATCCAATCAAACATAAAATACCACCAGATACGATGCGAGGCGATACCAGATTGCCTGACGGTGGGCAGCCAACGTTCCAAGCCCATGCGAGGCGGTCCGCGGCTGTAGGCCGCCAGCAAAAACATGGCCAGCGCCACAATCGCCGCCACTGAGTTTATTAACTTTTCCAGCGAGTGAGCTCAAATGGCTGTGACGCCAAAGTCCTTCTTCGTTGCATATTTTCGTTGTTGTTGTGGCGGCTTTTATGTTGGGTTTTCATTTATGCAACTCATACAATTTGCTTTCTCCGTCGCCACCACCAACGGCATGGCACGCCGTACGGACGAAACAAGTTTATCAACTTTATTATAACACTCCGACAAATTGCAAATCTTTGCCTTGTTTTTCCCATTTTCGATTTTTGCATTAGAGTTTTCCCACTTTATTTCTTTTTGGTTCGGTTTGAAACCAAAACATATTAAAATGAACCAATTTTGAAGTTAATTAATAAGCAATTAAGAGATTTCGTTCAGTTTTTATGGCCGAAGCGTGTGCGCAGAGGTGTAAAATGACGTGTGGTGAGCCAATGGGAAGGAGCAAATTTCACTGGTGGGCAATTTTGGTGCGTGGTACGGCCTTCGCTTTAGTTATCTAGGGGTTGAGCTGGGTTTCGACTTAAGCAAAAGAGGTGCATAGAATTTGAAAGGGGTTCCAAAGAGAGTGATTCATCATTTCAGGTGATAGCCTATGAGGTCAATTTGGTGTAGGGTTTCAACTGACAAATGTAGGATAGGTCTAGACTTGATCTAAACATAGGTTTGGTGCAACTGAATTCCATATAGAGTACAATTCAATACTACATCGTTTCAACTTAAACATTGTGAACAGGCATGTTTCTGAATACCCTCTTTGGAAGCTCATTTCTAGGGGTCTTCAAAATATGTTAACCCCCGTTGGGCCCAACCCAAAACACCTTTGGCAATTCCCGCATAACCGCACCGACATTGACCGGTGGCTGGTGGTATGTGGTGTGTTGGTGGTTGCCCCCAAACATCGCCGGTGGTAAGGCCATAAGTGAGCATAGTGGAGGAAAACGGAAATTAGTGGAATTTTGCACGCTTTCAAAAAAATACCAAAAAAAGGCATTTTTCCAAAAACAAAAATTACAACAACTTTGATGCCGATGCGGTTTAAGGAGAAATTTCCAAGTCTTGCTTCTTTTTTTTGCGACTTGAAAACAAAAAACATTGCTTTGCCATGTGTGAGGGTGTGATGAGGACAACAGTGAAAGCCACGACAAGTTTTGTTTGGTTTTGTCGTCAATTACGACAAATGCTCCATCAAATTGGCGGAGTCAAATGGGTAGGTATTATATTTCAATTACATATTTTTGTTTGAATATTTTGCAATATTAAATTTTTTCAATTTGTAAAGTATTAAAAATTTTGTAATTTTAATTATTTTTTTTGAATTTTTAAATAATTTTAAATAAAAATTGTTTGAACTTTTTCAATTTTTCTGTA
Source organism: Themira minor (assembly GCA_001014575.1). Classification (NCBI taxonomy): domain Eukaryota; kingdom Metazoa; phylum Arthropoda; class Insecta; order Diptera; family Sepsidae; genus Themira; species Themira minor. Next base: position 2,734 of record JXPZ01021849.1, read on the forward strand.
ATTTTTTTCATTGTCGATGCAAATTTTTCAAACGTTATATTTTCGAATGTCTTTTTTAAGCCACCAATGCTAATGCCTATGGGCGTGGGGCTGACGAAAAACTTGTTTTGCTGGCTGTGGAATTCCTCAAAACGAAAAAATTGTTTGTTTTTGTTTTTGCGCCAGCTGCAAATTAACATCGTCAATTATCTAATAGAGAATGCAGGTTGCCATTTTGGTTGCCCAACAACAACAACAACAACAAACATTCACAAATCAAAATCGGTGGCGACGCGTTTGTGTGGAGGGGCATTGAAAGCAGCATGAACAGCCAAAGAATATCGCTCCCCGAAAAAAAATTGAGATTGACGATTACATAACATTGATTCGTTTCACAATGGTTTCAGGTTTCAGGTTTCTCATCATCCGTATCATTCATTGTTTGGTTCTTTCTCCACTCTACCCAACGGCCGGCCAAGCCTGCCCCTCACTCGCCCAGCAGTGCCGATAATGATCTTTATGAAAGGGTAGATCGAAGGAAACACCAAAAAAACACAACAAAAGTTGAATGGACCAAAATCGGATTTTCATCTCAAAGCGTCAAGAATGAATGTGTCAGTCAAATCGGGAGAAAATGCCGGAATCATGATCAGAAACAATTGAAGAAATAGGCATGAATATGTAAAAAGAATTGTCAAGTGATCGTTGACAACGTCCCAGTGGTTGTAACAATTTACGGGCCAAAACAAGTGGCAGTGGCAAGTTGACGTGATAGCAACCGAAAAGACATGGACCATTCATTTGTTGACCAAAAGAGGTCAAAAGAAACCAACATTTTACCATTAGGTATAAAATTCCATAAGGGTACAAAAGACAACGTCACAATTAGGCAACCTTTCACAAAATCAGTAAAAATTGTTCAAAATTATCTTAAATTGTCTATTTTGTTANTACATAATCGGTAAAAATTTTTCAAAATTATCTTAAATTGTCTATTTTGTTAATCAATATAGCCCTCATGCCTTAGTACTAATATGTTATAGCATATGAAATAAGGATATCCCCAAAACACATATCAGAGTTATACTTGAAGAAACTGCTCTAGTGAAATTCACTTAAATCTACTCTACTTCTTTGTTTTAGCTAACGGCAAATTCAAATTGTATAAAATCAATGNTGTTTAAGATAACGGCAAATTCAAATTGTATAAAATCAATGGAATTACATTTCAAGTGAACAAAATTACATACCTCAGAGTGAAATTCTCCACCCAGATCTTCTTCTCCACCCAGAAGTCGTCCCAGCCGATCGCACTTGCTGATATTGCCGGTGTGTGGTGTAGCCCGTGCGGATTGGCATTTTGACGAAACCCATCAATGAAAACACCAGCAGCCACAAGGAAATTCACTTAATGGCTTTGGCGAATTGGCACACACACACACACACACACGCACGCACACGGAAACACTGTGTTTTCGTTTCATTGCAATTGCCAATGCATTCCAGACGTTCCATTTCCTCGCCGTTGTGGTCGCTCTCGCATGCTCTCCGATCGGTTGCGCACACGCTTTGCAATGTTATTGTTTTTGTTTTGCGATCGACCCCTTTGCTGATTTCAACGGCTGTGTGATTTTTGATGTTTTGATACTTTTGCTACTTTACCGTTACTACGATTTATTTCATATTTGATGTTATTTTGTGTTGTTGTTATTGTTTTGCATGTTTCGCTATTCAATTACCCAGTTTCGTCAGAGACGCCCGTATGGTAAGTTTTTTGTGGAGCTTATGATCACCTTTTATTTATTTGTTGTTGTTGCTTTGAAATGTTCGCACAAAGCTGGTTTGTTGTTGCTTTAAATGTTCTCTTTGAATTTTTGGGCTGATATAATTTTAGTCTCTGCTCGTACTCGAACTCGTACTCACAAAACGACATTCACTTGTGTGTACGTAAGTGCTGGTTGTTCGTATTGTGGCCTGGCAGCCAGTCTTCGTTCGTCGTAGAGGGTTAATGCATGAGACACAACCGTACACCGCAATGCTTAAAACTCAACTGACTGCTGGCTGGCGAGAGTTGGCCAACATGAAGCCGGCCCACAAAGCCGACGGCACCGTCAACGGAAAACGAAAACGAGCCGCTAAGCCACAGATAAATTTATCTGGTTGTCTGTTGCCGCACGAACAACTTTAAGAATCTGAGTAGGTTGAAATTTGCTTGCTACGTACATGTCAGCATTCCATTAACTTGGCTTTACAACAAAAGCTCTTTTTGTTTGTTCGTTGTTGTTGCCAGTTTATGAAGTCAACTTTCAACACCGGCTCAACAAAGTGTTTTTGGTGTTAGAGCCCTCAATAAATTTGAACTCAAAATAAAGATTTTACTTTGGTTGATAGTAAAGTTTGGAATTGTGTTTTCAAACGACATGCAAATTGTGTTTATTATTAAGAAATTCCAACGCCAACTCCAAACCATGAATTAAATCAATGCATGCTTAGGCTTGCTTTAACTTGCTCATACCAGTTTTACGTTTATTTTCTACAAAACTACACCCGCTCATTGTTATACATTACAATTCATGCAAAAACAAAAAACGTGTAAGTTACTAGATATTAATAAATCAATCAGCTTGGTGCTTACTCAACGCAAAGCTCTGGTCTCAAAGCTTTTTGTTATTGCGTTGGAGCAATTTTGTTTTGTATTTGTTCGAGCAGAGCACGATGCTGTGCTAATGAAGGTCTCGTTAGCGTTGATATGCTAGGTAAACTGAGCCGAAGTCTGACTACGAAGATGACAGCAAGTCATTGCTGAACGATTTGCCAATCGAACAAAAGTGAACAATAAGAATGATTCAATTGAATTGTTTTAATGTACAGAAAAAGGGCGAGCATCGGATTTCAACGAGGATAGTTTTTTCAGTCAAATCATGTCGTTTTTCGGAGAATGCCTTTAAANGAGTTTTTTGAGCCGAATCATGTCGTTTTTCGGAGAATGCCTTTAAATACGATTTTTTTGTTTTAATTTTTAAAACTTTTAATGACTCAATGACACTGAATTTTCTAAAACAACGAATTCCAATTCCCTTTACCTTAAACAATAAAAGTATTGTTTTGTTTTTCTTTTGGTAAGTACTTTAAGTACCTCACATTTTGTATTTTCGTGTTTTATTTTTTTTTTCTCATTTTGTTTTTTATTCATAAATTTAACATGTCTTAATGTATAATTGTATGCTTTGTGTCTCTCTATTGTTTTTGTCATTAAATTAAACTGTTTGCGTATTTATTTCTATTTTTTTTTCTCCTGTATGTGCATGCGTGTGAGTGTGTATATTGAGGATTTTTACTTTTTGAGTATTTTATATGCATAATTTCGTACACCGAAATAAAACAATCCAATCGTCTCATCGAACTCCGTTGGCATACGACTTGTGTTATTGTTTTTGTATTTCTTCTACTACACCAATACGTTACAAATAATTAACAAAGCGATTGATCGTGTTGTTGCTTGGGCTTCACAGTGACTAAAAACCATAACAAACTAGTTCGGAAATTCTAATTGTGGTAGAGAGAGGGAGAGGGGGAGAGAGAGATATTGCATACAAATAACGGAACGGAATGCTTACAATGAAAACGATGGGGAAGGTTTCTTGTGTTCAAATTTGTTCATATTTTGAGACAATCGTTAAATTAGACATTTATGTTTTGAAATTTATTTTTGTTTTTTTTTTTTAATTAATATTTTTTAACATTAAATTTTCGTTTAATGAATTTCTTATTATCTCTTATAGCCTTTGTAAAATTTATATATTATTTTTTGTGGACATTTATTATTGTTTAAATTTTGTATTTTTTTGTTTGAAAAAAATTTTTTGTATACGTAATTCAATAAAATTACAAACAAATTTTTTTTTCTCTTTTTCCTAATAGTTATTATTCGATTTAGCTGTTTAAAATTAATTGTTTTTGTAATTGAATTATTTTTGGAACGAAATAATTCCATCCACAATTGAGACAATTCATAACAACGAAAAATGCTCGGAAATTTCCCAATTACTCATTTATGTTTTAATGGAGATTGCTTAGAGTAGATTCATGGTTTTCGGCTTATCAACATAGTTATTTCTCTCACACATACACACAAACACATGCAAACAAGTATGCTTTAAAATCGTGCACTTTTTGGGGGTAATCTTAATGGCTGTTTCTAAATCAAGGGCTGTAATTGAATTTACAGTTATTTCACTCGCACCCACACACACGCACACACATACGGCCAAACCAAAGGACTAAAACACCATAAAAACACTCTCATCCCCGACCACACAAAGAGAGAGCGCGAGAGAGGAAGCCAGGCCATCTAAACCGATAAGTGTAAGGTAAAACGAAAAAAACGGACATCCCTTTGCTTAGCTTTTGCTCAAAACCATCGTGCACAACAGAAACATGATCGCCGCACTCAGGATGGCCGTCACCGGCACGGTGACAATCCACGCATAGGCGATATTGCGAAACAAGTGCCAGTCCACTGTGCCAGGCACCGGGGGGCCGTTGGCCTGTGTCTCGTCGAGACGACCATCTGTACTGCCCGCAGTAGTAGTAGTAGGTGGATCGGCCGGCATTTTTCCGGGTAACGCTGGCTGCAGCTGCTGCTCTGCGTGGCGTTGGCGTTTGCCCTTGGCGCTGATGTGGCCCACGAACACCACGGAGCCCACCTTGCAGTGGGTCGTCGAAATGGGTATGCCGATCTTGCTGGCCAACAGCACGGTGATCGCGGCCCCGATCTCGATCGTGAAGCCCCTAAACGAAACACATTGAAAACGACATGGACACGCGGCATCCGCAGCGGCTTTACTCACGTGGACGAGGTGATCTTGGTGAGGTCGTTACCGATCGTTTCGATGACGCGGCGCCCCCACAGCCACAGGCCCACCGAAATGCCAATGCCACCGTAGATGAGGATGTAAATCGGGCTCTCGGCGCGCTGCATAACGGAACCCTCGCGGTAGATCATGTACAGAGCGATCAGCGGACCAATCGCGTTGCTACAATGGAAATGGAAAGGAGAACCATAATTTCATGGTTTTTCGCTGGGACGAGCCCAACTCACCNTGTTTTTCGCTGGCACGAGGCCAACTCACCTCACGTCATTGCCGCCATGGGCNGGTTTTTCGCTGGGACGAGCCCAACTCACCTCACGTCATTGCCGCCATGGGCGAAACTGCCGAACGTCGCGGTCAGCACTTGCAGGAACGAGAACAGCATGGAGATCTCTTCGGTTTCCTCGTCGTCGGCGAGGGGGGCGTTCGAGAGGTCGTGCAGCTCGTTGATGGCCTCTTTGCTCTCGATCAAAGGAACTTTGCTGGAATTCGGCGACAGTGTCGTCGCCATGATCATCTCGAGGCTGGTGCCACTCTCCACCACTTTCAGATCCTTGGATGGCGGCGCTGTTGTTGTGGTCGCGGCACTGACCGTTGTGGGCGGCTCAGTGGCAACGTTCTCGGGAACTTTGGCATGATCGCTGCGAAGGCAGTTCAAAGAGTAAAGCACATGACAACAACAATAAGAGAACTGCTTACATCTTGGACTCTAGTAACGGTGAATCACTTTGTTGTTGCTTGAANAACTGCTTACATCTTTGGCTCCAGTAACGGTGAATCACTTTGTTGTTGCTTGAAGCAATCCTGCAGCATGTTGGAGCGCTTGATGGCGTTGCCATTGCCGTTGGCGTACTCATCGATGAAGTTCAAACTGGTGATGGTCAGATCGGTGTTGTCCAAACTGGCCTTGCCCAGCAGGTCTTCGGCCTTCTGCACGAGCGCCGGATTCATTTTGTAGTTGCCGTTGGTGGGCATGCCGACGCCGCCACTGGGCGTGGTCACCGACAACTTGAAGGGCTTCGGCGAGTTGTCCGTGAGGGAGACGAGCTCGGTGATCTCGGCAATGGCCGGCAGTTGTTTGCCCTCGCTGACCAGCGACAGGGGGCGGCGAGCCTTCTTCGGGCTGGTGGACGGTGAAGACTCTAAGGAATTCCAACAAAAGTTCAACTCTGCAGAATACCAACCTCGAGCTCCCGCATACATACCGACAGAATCTTCCAGATTGAATTTGACGGGATTTTTCGTGCGCAAATGCTTGGACATTTTGCGCTTCTGTATTGGCACCACGATCAGTTGCGTCAGAATGGCCACCAACACGCCCATGCCAAGGCTCGCTAATATAGCAATCCATGTGGGTATATTGTCCATGTACAACACTGCAACAGTGGGAAAACATAACATCGTNCAAACATAACATTGTGGCTTAAGGCAAAATCGTACGCACGAACTCNAAAACATAACATCGTGGCTTAAGGCAAAATCGTACGCACGAACTCACATTTCGGCCCGTCCAACATCACACTGATGACATTTATGAAAAACGTCACCCCATAGAAGATGGGCAACGCATGAAAGCCCGCCTTCAGCGGCTCCACGGCACGCAATATGAACTTGCGTATGACCAGGAACAGGCAGATGCTCACCAGGCCGCTCATCACCGGCGAAATGAACCACGAGCCCACAATCGTGCCCAGCGTCGACCATTTGAGGCCGTCGGTGCCGCGCGCCACCAGCGAGAACCCAATGGTGGAGCCGACAATGCTGTGCGTGCCCGATATGGGCAGCTTGAGGAAGGTGGCCACCAGCAGCCAGATGGCACTGCTCGCTAGCGCCGCAACACAACCCAACATGAGTTCCTCTTCGGCATCCTCGTACAGGCCCACCTCGAGAATGCCCTTACGCATCGTGTCCGACACCTTGTAGCCTGAACGGGATGACGTATTGTTTGCGTTAAGTGTTTGCGGATGGGGAAACGTACAACTACTCACCGATGAGAACGGCTCCGGAAATTTCGCATATGGTGGCCAACACACAGGCCTGGCGAATGGTGAGCACGCCGGAGCCCACACTAGTGCCGAAGGAGTTGGCCACATCGTTGGCCCCGATGCCGAAGGCCAGCACAAAGGCGATTATGAAACCGATTACCACCATCCATAGTAGGTCCGGTGAGAAGGGCTCCATTTTTGTTGTTGTTGTTATTGGTGTTTTTGTATTAAGTACTTATTTCCGTTATAGTAATTCTCAATTGAATTGAAATGAATACACAAAATATAACAAAACCAAAGATGCTCTACAAACTTACAAGACAACCTTGGCCGGAGACAAATGAAATTCGAATTGAATTCAATACAATTTTCGTATGGGAATTTCAACGAGAATTCGAATGTGTGAGAATTTTCCAGGAATTTTTTTTTCGAATACGAAATTAAATTTGCTCTAAATTTGGTATGTATCTTAATTGTTTTTTAGTATAATTTAAAATTAAAACAAATATGATTCTTACTTTCCAATTGTAAATTAATTTAGGGTTTTTTTTTTAAGAATTTCGTATTTTTATCTTAGAAATTTTTTTTTTTTTTTTGGTTTTTTGCAAATTCGTCCAAAAATTGTAACCAAACGCTTAAAACGAAAATTTGGAAAACGGCGGAAGGGGCGAGTGTGTTTTAATGTGCTTGAGTACAAAGAAAATATTGAAAAAAAAATGTTGCATATTTTCTTTCAAATATTCAAACAGCCATGTTTGCGCTTAGATTTCATTTTTCTTGGTTTTTTTTCGTGTTTTTTAAGGAACTTATCGGAGAGTGAGTGCTTACTTAAATGCTTATAGAGTAAATTCGAATAAATACGAAATTAAACAAACGAGAATACTGCAAACGGGGACAATCGCTTAGGGAGAGATCTCTTAAGGAAAAAACGTATATAACAAATAAATAAATGTAAATTAAATCGAGTTTAAAGTAATTAAAGTAGTTAAAGTATACAATGGAATTTCAAAGGGGTGGGGTGGGTGAGGTTTTAAAATTTTGTTTTTGTGTGTTTGGTTTTTAGAGTGTTTGCAAATTAAACACAAAAACAATTAATAATCCATTTAAGTTTCCTCATTTTTGTTGTTGTTGTTGGATTTTTTGGATTTTTTGTTGGTTTTTGCAAAAAAGTTAACTATATATTCGGTTGTTTTTGTACTTAAATATTTNTGTTGGTTTTTGCAAAAAAGTTAACTATATATTCGGTTGTTTTTGTACTTAAATATTTAACAAACTAAAGCATGTTGAATTGATTTGTTGTTGTTATTTTTTGTTTTCTTTTTCAATTCAATTTATTTTTCTTTTCTTGGATTTAATAAATTTCCTTTCCTTTGAAGTCGTTGAAGATGTTGTTGTTGTTGTTGTAATCGGTTGTTATTATTACACTTGTTGTTGTTGTTGTTTTATAAAAACTAATTTAAATGTGAAATTTGAACAATGTGTCAAAGACGCTTGTTAATTTGCCGCACCTGGTGCTTAGTACAGTATAAAACATTATACTCGAATGAAAACTGTAACATGTCTGCAATGGAAAATCAGAAAATCGGTATAATTAGTTATTATGATTTCGCAGAAATTGAGGTGAAACTGAAAATCTTATTTCCGACGATTACACAAAACCATTTGGAAATGCCTCACGTGTGGGTCGACAACAACAACAGAAGGGGTGGAAAATTTCTACAAAATTGACCTTGAGCACACAAAACCCAGGTACACACACACACACACACACA
>JXPZ01022169.1:0-10479 GCA_001014575.1 Themira minor
GACAAGAAATACCCCATTAGCGTAATAACAAAGTCCACCCGCAAGCATCAAGAAGGGTGCGCCAAGGGTGTGGATGGATGGACAAGTTATAGAGAAAAATAAACACTTTGAATCACAGACCCACCCTACTGAATATGGTGCCGTAATAGTTTTGCGTAACATAATCAAATCAAACTCACCAAAACATTCTTTTGATTCTCCTTGTCCAACAGGAACTCCATACTCTTGTGAGGACGTCGTACCGAAGCTATTTGGGCGCCTCCAGATTGGGCAGAGTGCTTAATGCGTATATCGCTGACACCATCCTCGTCGTCGTCGAGTCCGTTCGGGGCACGTGAATGGTGATGATGATGCTCGTTGGCGAGTGTGGAATGCTTGCCCGCCGCCACACCGGACGCAATCGACAATTGTTTCGGACCGATATTCATAAGGGAACGCGTTTTACCCGTTATGATTGTCTCGTGTGTATCCAAATTGGTTTCAATTAAACCGATTTTGCAATTGTTACTATCGTTGTTGTTTGGACGCTTATCAACGTATGCCGATATTGCGCCGTTACCGGCACCGGCACTGGCAGCGTCACCACCGCCTACAACACCGTTCGCCTGCATGGCCGCGTTTAACTGATTCTTGAAATCGTCGTACATGTAATACGAGCGTTCCGAGTCCAGAAAGTCGGTCGTGAACATATGAGTGCTATTCGGCGTCGTCTGTGTGGATGTGTTGTTGCTGTCCACATGTNTTCGTGTACATATGAGTGCTATTCGGCGTCCTCTGTGTGGATGTGTTGTTGCTGTCCACATGTGGATGTTGTCCGGACAGAGCATGCGTCGCATTTACGTGTTGGCGCGGCGATGGCAGCTTTGGCAGGGGCGGCTTACCGGTTACCACCAATTTCATTGACGGCGTACCACTGTGAACACTGGCCGTACTAGCGTTTGAGGTGTCCTCAATCGCCAGCCCGCTATCATTGGGCATTGAATTGTTGTTCTCCGGCAGCGGACCTTTCAGTGGTATATAAACACTATCGGCCGTCTTCGGGACTGTCTTGGACGGCGACGATTTCTTGTCTTTGCCATTGGCGACCGCAACTTTTGAAGCCTTTGAAGGTTTCTCCGATTTGGAAGGTTGAACCACTTGTTGTTGTTGCTGCTGCATTTGGTGTTTCTTTTTGTTGCGTCTCAAAGAGAAACGAAAGCCGGCAAAACGCGATAGGAAACCTTTTGAACTGGGATGTTTCTCGTCGGCGTTGAATTTGGATTTGATTTTATCATTGTTGTTATTGAGCACCACGGCTGCCGACTGGCCAGCCGCTCCACTACCACCGCCATTGAAACTCTCACTCATTTTTGGAACGTTCGGTTGGGTTGCACTATTCAAACTGTTTGCACTTTGGTAATCCTCTGGGTAATTGTCGCGGTGACGTTCGAAATTGTCTAACATCTGCTGCGAGGCATATAAAATGTGGGCACGATTTGTAGGCGGTTCACTTAAGATCGGCAACTGAATACTGAGAGGTCGTATTTTAATTGAATTTCCGTTGCTCGTACTCGGCTTGTGTTCTATTTTCGCCGGTGTTTCGGAGCAGTTATCGATGTTACTCGAGGGCACGACTGTGTTACTACCGGACGCGACGATCGTTCGTTTTATAATGACTGCTGTGCTCGCACCATTGCTTTGGACGACCGACGATTGTGCAGGCAGCTGTTGCTCAGCTGTTGGCTGCGAAGTTTTCTCTCTCGCTGGTTTATGTGGTGCCTCTCTCACAACGAGCAATGCTCTTACCGGTGCGATTTCTCTTACGACAACAACGGCACCCTCTTCTTGCGATGGCGTTGAAGTCGGCGCATCGACGTCGGTGTGTTGCTGCTTTTCCTGTTCGGCATTGTAGCGAGCAGCGATCATTTCGTTCTCTTTCGTATTATAAATAACGGTGGCATCTGCATTGTCCAAAAGTTCATCGTCACTGTCCGCCTCATCGACGTCATCATCGTTGTCGGCGTTTTCATTTTCCGTTGGAGTTGGCGGTTCATTGCACTCCTCGGAGGATTGCTCCTGCCAGCAATACTTCGAAACAACAGGACAAAAGCTGACCTCTTTGCCAAATGAACTCCTCGACCCAGCCGGTAATAGAATTCCCAGTGGCTTGGGTGCCGTCGTTTGGGGCAAGGCATGCATCGAGGTGTGGGCACTTGAGACGTACATGTCATCCTCGACGTCGTCGGCTCTGGGATCGAAGGCATTCAAATTGGGAGTACTCGAGACTAGGTTACGTTTCTTCGTGGTGGCAGCGTGGGAATGAAATCGTCTCTTCGGCATGCTGACGGCGGCACCACATTTCGTCAAATCTGTGTGGGAAATTTCCTTCGGATCAAAATTGCATTTCTCCAAGCTTTGGGCATAGCTGGTGCGCATTAGAGTGGGATCTTGATCAAAGGTCTTGCCAAAGGTGGAGAAAGCCGCGATGCCAGGCTCTTGGATAAGGCTGCTAGTGTGGCCGGCGTCCCTTTTGTGCTTTTGACGAGTGGGCGGCTTGCGTATGGTCAATTGGACATGCTGCACATCATCCTCAACTTTAGCACAATTTGTTGTAATTGCTGTTCTCGGATGGCGTGGTGGCGGCACTGGCCCCGGCGTCTTCTCTTTCCTTTCCAAATTAGTCATGGCAGTTTTCATCTCTATCCCATCCCCTTGGTCAGAGCGATNCGGCAGTTTCCATCTCTATCCCATCCCCTTGGTCAGAGCGATCATTTAGAATCGACGCATTCTTATCGTAGATCTCAGAAAGTTCGTCCAACAGAAAGTTTCCCTTGCATATCAAACTTTCGTAGTCTCCAGAGCTTTTACGGGATTCCGACATCTTGACGGCAGACGAAACACAGCGCTTGTAATTGCCTTGTGTCTGGCACACGAACGCCGGTTTGCGTCCCGAGTAATCCAGGTGGGTGAGGTCGCAGTAGCTGGCGTTCATATAACCCGGCAGCGATGAAGGCAACGTTTGATCGTTGATGTGGACGCTCTGGGGCGTTTCTTGCGATTCTTGCGAATGTTTTTGCAGGGTTATCTCACGTCTCTCGGACCAACTAGTAGTACGTTTAATTACAGAGAAATCGTCTTCTTCCGAGCTGCCGCTGAAAATGCTGGAATCCGTGAGGTCGTCGTTGTCAGACAATGCCTTGCGAAATTTCGTTCGGATGAAACGTTTCTTCTTGCCCAATTTATTCAACTCATTGGGCACACTGGCTGCACGTTGATGACCCGTTGCTCGTCGACCACCACTACCATCTACAGCATCGTACTGTTTGCGTCCTACGGTCGGTGTGGTTTCAGACGATGACGACAATGACGTCAATGGGTGGCTCGTCTCGACGGGTGGTTTCGATTTGCGTCTGCTGTGATTTAAAGACTCCAGCCCGCCCGATTCTGGTTCACGTGTTTTGCGCGAGTACAAAAACTGATTTCGATCGTTGCTCACCGATGATGATCTGAACGCGTCGCGTATATCTGGCAAACTGTTTCGTAGATGTGGCTGAAAATCTCCGAGACTTTCCGAATTTCCCAATTCGTTTTCCCCAAATTCAAATTCGATTTCGATTGCTCTTCTCGCGTGTGTCGGTGTGTGCCATGTGAACGAGGCGGCCGAGGCGCATGTCGACGGAGTTGTCGATGTGCTCGTGCTGTCCGAGGAAGCCGTTCGGCAGCTGGCCGACGATGAAGAGCCCTCCGACGAGGCGGGCGACGGCGAATGAGCCATTAAACGATGGGGCGATGGGGAAGACGACTCTCGCGGCGGGCTATTTATAACGAGTTCGTAGAGAGGGGACGCTACCGGTAGCGCTGGCATATTTCTCACAGCGTTGTTTATTTTGGGCCGACATATATCAATGTGATCTGCATCGTCTTCGGCACTGCCATCCTCCTCATCGTACTCATCCCCATAGACATCGTCTTCATCGTTTTCGTCGTCGATGTAATGTCTTGATGTGTTGGAGATTTTGGAATGTATATTTTCGTCAGCGACCACCACAATAATTTCCTCATCCTCCTCCTCACCGCCATGCATTTCGTTGTTTTCTTGTTCAGTTGTTGCGGTTGTGGTTGATGTGTCTGGCCGTCTCGTGACAAACTCTTCTTCTTCCTCGCAGAATTTCTCGAAATTCTTTGGTATACTCTTTGATTTGGAACGCCTTAATGTGGACGGCTCGCCGTAGCCCGAGTCCTCAGACAAATTCTCAGCAGAATTCTTACCGCCCCGGTGAAATGCCGCCACACGTGAAGTCTTCATTTGATCGTCGTCATAACAAGTGGACTTCTTAGAGGCGGGAATCAGAATACTGTTGCCCGAACTGATTGACGATTCCGAATCAGACTTTATCTCTGCGGCTGTGGTTTCCAGACCGGACTTCATTAAACTGGCATTGGAAATGCCGATAGCGCCACTGCTGCTGCTGCCTCTCAACAGAGCCACACCGCCCATCGTGTCCTCATCGTCGAAACACAATTTGTCCAGACCCAAATACGTCTGATGCAAACGACCGTCGGAAACGTTTTCAAAACGCTTCGACATCAGCAACGAGCTCTGCGAACCGCGTCTACTGTTGTTGCCCGAATTGCTGGCACTGCTGCGCGAACTGCCGCCGGGCACAGCGCCCGTTGAGCCTCCGTTCTGGGCGCCGCCATCTCCGCCATTGCCATCGAAACTGAGCAACGACGGCGACGAGTTTCCCAAACTGTTCATGCTGGTGTGCTGCTCCAGCAGCTGGCGTTCCAAAGATTCGAACTGGATCAGCGACGACGAACGACTCAAGGACTGATACGAGAGGCTGTCCGAGTCCGAGTAGAAGTCATCGAAGCGCCGGCTGCCCGTGCTGCTGCGTTGCTGACTAGACGCTCCGTAACTGTCGCGTGCTACAGTCGCTTCATAGGCCAGGAAGCGTTCCAGACTGTTGGTGGCCTCGTAGTCGCGTTCGGTGCGTTGGCACTTACGCAACACCACCGTATCGACGAGACTGTTAGGGCCATGCTGCGGATGATGTGGAGCTGGCTGGTTTCCGGTGGCGCCACCAATGACGAACTCATCAGAGCGGCGGGCTCTTTTGGCGGGACAGGCGAAATCACGCTCGGATATGGAATCGGCATCTGCCAAAGAACAAGGGCAAACTTCAACAAGATTTTTCGTCAGTGGCAAACTCAAAGGACACTCACCTTTGTTTGTTTCGATTCGAATGACCGAGCCCGTCTCCGACTCAGTGGAACTGCAAAAGGACGTACCGTTCTCGTACTGATTCCAGCTATTCTGGGCATATTCCTCGTCTTCGGAGGTCTCCTCCAATATGGGTTCCAGCATTTGCCGGGAACTGGACAGGTAAAGAGCATCTGTGGATATAACAACTATTTAGTAAGGTTCTTCTTAAGGTATATTACGACCCCTCTCCTGTCTCTGCACTCAATGCACCCACCCAAATGGTGTACTCTCCACTTGCGCATTGTCACGCACGTAGAGTAACCCCAGAGATCTACAAAGTGTTCCAGCTTTCGCAATATGCCTCGGANCTCACGCACTTAGAGTCCCCCAGAGATCTATAAAGTGTTCCAGCTTTCGCAATATGCCTCGGATCAAGATGCAGGCCCAGAACCGCCGCTAAACACGCACAGTTTATGACTAATCTCGAGTGCTTCAAAATATCCACACCATTGCAATGAATTTTGCAATTCAGCGTTCAACGTCTTGAAGAGGCATGCAGTTCCCTCCCTCTGCTTCGCTCTGTTCTGCAGTGCCGTGCCTCTGATTGTGTCTTGTTTATTTCACAGTCATGAATAACAAGATCATCATCGTCATCAGCGGCAGCAAAAGGGCTACATACGATTATAATCGGTTCGCCGTCCACGGACGACGACTTGCCTAACGCTGATGAAGCATTATGGGATTGAGTGATTCACCAGCTCTTTCAACGAGCATAAGCGATTTTCTCAGCTGTTTCGTTTTCAAGGGGGTCTGTCCTTAATTGTGTATTTATTAATAAATTGCACATGCAGCATAACAACACATCTGAGCGGTTTCTTATGTGCCTTTGATCGCCCCCTCAAGTTTAATGGGCTACATAAGTGACTGAATGAATGAATGACTTTAGTCTTAGTACTGGACCTTACCTTGCTGTTCGAAGCCTGGCAAATTCCAGTTCGATATGACCCCAGCTAAGTCCAAGTGTTCCATTTTTCTAGTTTTCAATAGGTTCGTGTCTTGTAATCGTCTATTTTTATTGTTCTCATTTAGCACCGTCGGTGTATACTGATCTTCGTTGACATCCAGCTTGCTCGCTTCCCGATTACTGCCGGAACGATTCGATTTCATTAATTATTGCAAACGCCCCGAATCTATACTGACGACTCGAGTCTGTTGCATTATGTGCGCAAACAATAACGAATTTCAATCTTATCGCTGGGTTTTGTTTTACGGGTTTCCTTCGTTGTGTGTTTTCGTTGTGTATGGGTTTTGCGGATTTTGCATTTCAGTTCAAAACAATCCCATTCACTATCGTCATGTCGTCAGCAATATTCCATGAGTACTTGCAATTCGTTATTTGAGAGTTACTGTTGAGTTTTCGATAAGCGAAATTGATATCTGCAATGATAACGCAAAGCGGTAAGTGGAAATAAGTAACTTTGCAGTAATGAATGATCGAAATAAAGAATACAAATTTGAAGTTTATCTTGTGTAAGGTCTTTCTTGTTATTACATGAGAATTGCGCTTTATGAAACTCAAAAGGCGACCTAAACAATAAAACATTGGAAACAAGCAAAAGCCAAACCCCACCACAAACACTCACGGCGATAAGCGTTTTTGCATGTTTGTTTCCTTTGCGTTTGCTCGATTGTTTATGGCGTTTACAGTAAAATATTTATGTCACCCCACAAAAACACAATAATTTTCCCATCAATAAAAACGAAGATGAACAATCCCGCAATCACAGCTCTTGGTGGCTGGCAATTCGTTTCGATACTAAACAATTTTGGCAAAAACAATGTACAATGTACATTCCCAAAACTCTCTGTTTGACTGTTTATTTTTATTTTTCTTTATGGGCGACAAAAACACTAACAACACACTCCTAACAAATATCTATAAATCTAATGAAAATCAATTCACAACGTATCGCGGTGTTCAGTATAAACCGGCCGGCCGGCGGGACGGACAAAAGCCAATAGCGATCACCCGTGTATGACGCACGATGACGTGATTTGTTTGAAACTCATATACATACGTTTCTTCGATAAATGTGCACTTGTTGGACTTTTTGTTTCATTTCTTTATTTTCGAGGGGTATTTTTTGTCTGCTAATGACGATCACATTTATCTGTCCTGGACACGTCTATGTTTGGGCTTTTGTGCGCTTGCACGAGTGATCTTCATGTTGTGCCATTTATGTGAAACACAAAATATCCCAAACATTAATAAACAGAGTTGTGTGTTATATAAATATGGCTTCTGTAAAATTTGCGTTTGAATGAATCATCGACCGTTGATTTGACAATTTTAAAAATCGGAAAAATTTGAAAAATATTTTCAAAAAATTAAAATGCCTATATCATGGCTCATTTGAAAGAGCTTGATGAGTAGATGAGGAATCACCCCAGTTTTTATGGTGGGAAACGAGTGGAAGTTTCAAAAATTCGAAAAAATCACAAAAATTTGTGCAAATTTGAGAATTTCAAAAATCGCGAAAAAAGACAAGGGTACCCCCTATAAAATTTGAAAATATTTTTGAAAAATAAAAATGCCTATATAATGGCTCGTTTGAAAGAGCTTGAAGAGTAGATGAGGAATAACAGCGGTCCTATTCAGTTCCCTTTATTGGTGATTAAAAATACGCATTTTTGTTAAAGGAACAAATAAACAAACAATTTTAAATCATCATCTAAATATTTACAACAACATTACGTTGGATCGAAATTCCGAGCATACAAAATATGCGTCTTCTCGCTGACTTCCGTTCTGTTAATGTTTTGTCTTTTCTCCAAAAAGGGTTGATTTGAAAATGGAAATACTAAGAAAAACTCAAACTTAAATAAACACAAAACGCATGTGAAATTGTATTTTACCCTCAACAGTATTTGATTTTTTTTTGCCATGACGATGATGCTTTGCGCCAATGTGGGTCAACGTGAATGGACGGCAGCAGAAGAAAACAAACTGAACGCCACTCAACATGTTTATCAATGAATCAAGGCGGCTTAAGGGTGATTTGTAAGGGCATCGATTGCCCGAGCACATTGAGGAAGGACATTCCATTCCTGTTAAAAATATTTTAGCAATTTATGTTGTACACAAAAATCATGCAATTTTAAAATGTGACCACAACACATTTAGAAGTGCCTTAATACACCCCATGATACATACACCTCATTTGTTTATAGAAAATTACTCAGTTTTTTTGTGTTTTAATAAATCCATAAAGATAACATTTATGTTTATATTACAGACAATGACTAGTACAATTGTCTTACGTCGGAGCGGAAAATTACAAAAAAATAATTTCAAAAAATTAAAATGCATTTTTAGATATCTAATTTTACATNTAAAAAATAAAATGCATTTTTAGATATCTAATTTTACATTCTATTAAAAATCTTCACTAGTGAGATACATGTCAATGGACACCGACAACCAGCGCCATTTCATTATCGATACGCTTTTAAGGTACCGTCATATCACTTTCACAAAAAAATGTTCCTTTCCGCTGTTTTGCTAAAGAAAATCCCAACAAAAAAAGAGAAAACGACGAAGAATATAAGACAATTTCAGTCAAAAACATTCAATCGTCTTTTTCCGTTGTATTTGCTAAATGCAAATTTTGCGCCTTAATAGAGAAACAATGCGAGAAACACACACACTCTCTTTTAGATTGTATACATTTATTCGGTAAACAAACGAATTGGCGATTCAACAATTATCTCATTTGGCACGAAAATCACACACACATTGCTCTCGCCTTCTCACTCTCACCCTTCGCATCAGTAAAATTAGAATTTCGAAATTGCACGGAAATTAAAGGCATTTGACCGAATTCACTAATGAAGAATTAAGGGCGACCCCCATTGGCCAATGAACTTTTTATTTTCTGCGTAGGGATTGGGGGCTTAGGCAATAATACATAGAGGTAAACAAAATTCATCTGAAAGTGACCAAATGCACTTTTGCTCTTTACACACCTTTTAATGAAATTTAAATAGAATTTCGTTTCGTTGTTTAATGCGTTTAGATAAAAAACTCTAAATGATAAACTTTGTCGATTTCATTGCACTTCACACGTCCAATGCGTTTTTGCTTTTGCTTCTTAAAACGTATACAGTGTTATGGAGTGAGTTGGATTTGTTTTTCGTATTTTTCAATCGTTTTTATGATTTATTTTCGTTTGATGTTCGTGCGGCCATCACAACGCGGTGAGCTTTGCAAAGGTACTGAAGAAAGAGCACACCGCCCGCAATGACGACAACCCACGCATCGCAATTTTTGATTATATGTTATTGTGGCTCATTTTGTGTTTTCAACATTCCGAAGTGCTGAGAATTTGCAGTGTTTTTTGTGATTTTTTTGTTAATGCAATCGCCATTTGATAATGGAACGACAACCTCGCTGTTGGGTATTTGCTTGTATGTACCAGAGTTTTAACTATATTTTTGAAAGGCGTGATGAATCCATTTGTAACAGATATTGACATACAATTTGTTTTTGTTTTTAAAACTAAGCAGTGCATATTACTCTTTGTTCTCACTATTGTCGCTTGGCACGCCTAAAAGCACGGTGCCCGCTACGACATCGACGACTTCGTCTCTCAAAGGCCACTGCACATGTCTGGCCCCAGTCACCCACAAAGTACTCGGCATACACGTTGTTGTCTCGTCGTCGTTTCATGCTTTATTATTGTATTATGATCGTTTTCAGTTCGTATTAACTATGTATATTTATTTTTGTTTTCTTTGCAAAACAAAAAAGTGCTTACGTTTTTCTTGATTTATTTCGTTTTTTACTGTTCTTCCCCTCTGTAATTTATATTTCTTTGTTTGTGAGATAGGGAAATAAGTAAATCTTATCAATTTGTGTTTTGTGTTTTTGTTTTGTAGCTACTTGGTGACGCCATATGCTCGAATTTCGGGTGGTCCGTAAAAGTTTCTTCTCCATCTTCTTCGTGTTTTTGTGGACAGGATGTGGACAATTCACATACACACACTGCCGGTATGTGTCCGTTCAGAGCTGCACTTGTAACTCAAAACATTTGTCACTGCTCTATCGGCTTCCGGCTGGGGGGGGCTGGGAAACGAAACTGAGCGAAGAGACTTTCCATTTTTTTAGCTCTGGAGCCATTGTTGGATTGTCCACCCCACGTTTTCCTCTCTACACATCCTCAGATGATCTGAAGTTGATACGGGCCGTCTTTATTGCGTTGGACAGCGAGAGGCCAACAAAACTACTTAGAGTC
>JXPZ01022319.1:814-12609 GCA_001014575.1 Themira minor
ATTTATGATTTTTTGGACTTTTGCAACAAGTGGGCACTTGTTTAGGGCTTTTCTGCCTGAGGCCCGTTTATTCTCAACTTTGTCAATTTATTGAATAATTTATACGTTCTTTGGGCCATGTGAGAGCATTACATGCATGTAAATGCCGCCTAAATTCGTTGCAAATACTAATTTAAAATTACCATATTTTAACCCATGAAATTTCAAGAGATTTAAATAAATCGAAATTTTCTAAAAGCCCTTTTAACCTGCCTTGATTTTAACAACTTAGAACAGATGCATTAGGAGTTATAAAGCGAAGAAAGCTGGACTCCGAGAGACCGTAGGAAGTTTGAGAAACCACCTGATATCCCACAAAAAGTTCTCACTCACTGCCGTTTTGTAAGTGTGCTTTTGCAAGGGGATGGCCTGCGGTCGCTCTCGCTCTTCCGGGTGGTGCCTACTGCGGTGCGCGCCAAAACAACCCGACTCGACATTTAAAAGTCAAAAACCATCATGCAGAACCTTCGACAACTGGCGACTGATAGCTCCCCAGGACTTTATTTGTTTTCTGAGCTATAATTTCTGGGCGCCTGTAATACGGTGGCCGCCGCGAGAGCATGTCTCGTACGTACAGAAAGTCCAGTGACTGAACCCAGTGGCTCTCTCCCCGGGCCACATGAGTGAATTTCCCACTTTCCGCTTTTTATATATTCATAAGTTAATTTTTAAGTTAGAAAAATCATGTTTCCAGTTGGCCTGCCGGGGTGGCTCTTTGGCATCTTCGAATTTGCATTATTGAATATTCCCCGGTTTTTTGATATTTTGATTATTTTTATAATATATTTCGCCCCATTTCTTGTGTGGGCTATTACAATAATGAACGAAGCCACCATGAAGCGTTTAAGGGTTGGCCAGCCGACGACTTCTCATTATTTCACTCATTATTTCAATATTGGTTGTTCGCATTTCGGTCGTTGCTGAATTTTATGCGCGATTCTGTGTAATATTTAATGCGTTGCGAATGAATGGATATGTCGGCGACGGGTGGGCTTTTGAAACGACAATGACATGTAATAAATATGATATAATTATTGTAGCAATGCAGCAGGGCGGAATTCATTTTTATGGATTTTCTGTGCATAACATTAAAATCATCGAAATCTTTCCTTATCTGTGGAAATTCAAGCCGAATTTTACTCTCCTCGGATTTGCCCTTCCGTCGAAGAAATATGTAAATTATGAAAATTCTTAAAATATGCATAAGTGCTGATCGGACGACGTACTGACATGTATTTGGTAGCCAACACATGCCTGCATTTATACAAAGAATGTAATTTACTTCAATTACGAACGTAAATTAATTACAAAAAATATTTACCCAATTAAGTTGATTTCATTATGAGGCAATTTCAGGCCGTACAATGAGCGCCCCTCGTCCGACCTACACGCTCTGTAACAACAACTCATTTCCTTGTGCGGCCTCGCGTAGATTTACTTCCTTTGCATTTTTCTATTGTTATTACTATGATTATTTCGGTTGTTGTTGTCTCTGTTAATAGCTACTATTACAAGAACAACAATAAAGTATTTTGTACAACTTTTGGTTTCATTCCCAGAAATTTTAATTGTTGTCCGGGGCACATAACACAATTACAAGCACAAATATAGTCAACCCACCCGAAAATGGAAAGACCATGGACATATTTAGATTTGAGGGAATTTTTTCGCGGCAACCCCATTCACAATTTCGTCAATTATTCAAAGCAAAACGACAAAACGTTTGTTTAAGTTTTCTCAAAAATTAACTTTGGTTCGTAAGCAACGAAGGGAAATTTCTGGAGAGATTTGATAAAGACCTTCCAAGACATAAACAGCTAGGTTATGGAAGCTACTTAAGTAGGACGAAAGTATGTAAGATGATTCTTCATGACCTCGTCTTCACGACAAGAAGCCACCGTGGAGCCTGCGACTGATTCTGTTAAGAATAAAAATCCCTAAATAAGTTCAACAAAATCATTTAGCCGCTTCTATTTGATCCCTTAAAGACATTCCCGTTTATTGTGTCTGCCCGGAACCACAGTGTTGTTAGTTAATATGCTTAAGCTCTCTATTCCGCCTTGAATTTGCTTATTTTGTAACTAATTTCCTTCCCGGTTGTCTGTTGTCTGCCTGCCATTCGTTTTGTGGGCTCATACAGCGTGTTACAATTTCCTCGCCGTCTCCAACGCTCACAGAAAAAATCCTTGCATACTTTTATGTAATTATTATAATTTATTCTTAGCCTGTGTCCTATCTAAGTCTTTCAATTATCGTTTTTTCATTCAATGATTTTTTTGAGTCTTCAATTTAAATAAAAAATACAAACTTCTTGTGTCGTTTGGTTTAGATTTTGCAGTAGGCTTCTTCTTCGTCTTCGTCTTGGTGTTGTTCTTTTACGCTGCCGTGGCGCTGACCGGCCGAGTCGACGCCGAACGACAGCCGTCTATAATTTCGTTGTGTGTTAGCCCTGTGTAATTATATTTTATTCTTTTGTTGTACTTTCATTTTCCAACCAGCCACCCGCAACCCTCCGCGCCCGATTTATATTTTGAAATTTTTTTCGTTTCTCGTTTTTTTTGCAGAGCTTTCAGAATTTTTAATCTTGAATAAAAGAATTGTAGGGACAAACGAGTACGTGGGTGTGTGTGTGTGTGGTGTATTAAAGAAATGATAGTGAACGGAGGGGTGTAAAAACTAAATGCGGTTGAATGGAATGGGCGAATATTGATTTTATGCAAATCGTTAAGCCGTAAAGACATACGAAATCGAGAGGGCACCGCCGCGCCGCTGGAAAACGCCACAACGTAGAAAAAATGGGAAATCATCTAAATCGACGACATAAATTCCTTTTGCCTTGCAGTTAATTCAATTCTTTCGACGACACTTATTGTTTTCATTTGCAGGTTAAGCAACGGCGCGCGGCTCCAAGAAGGCGACAGTCGTTTTGGTGTGATTTTCTTTGGAACCTACGGAAATTCCTCTACATATTGGGGGTCATTTTGCGTTTATTAAATTCGTTGATTCGTGCCTTCACACAAAGGCGTCTCTGTTCTTAGCCCATGGGAGCTTTGCAAAAAACATTTTGCAGTATGTTGTTGTGTTTTGTTGAAACCAACAAAGGAATCACTGGGGTTCATTGGCTTTTTGCAATTTAAAGCGCGTCGTCGTTTGTTCATTTTTGTTGTGTCGTCACCTTTTTCTTCCCGATTCGATTGTGCGGTAAACCGTACCCTTCCCAGGACCCCACTCGAATTTAATGCAATTTCAATTTAATAATAACGGTTCGTGCCCCCTCCCAATTGTGAAAGGCAGTGGGCATTGCAATGTTTTCTAGTTGATTGGAATTCTATTAATTTTATTCTTGCCAATACACACAATTGGTGACCACGTTGGTTGCTGTTGTTGCTGGTTCTCCTGCATTCGTGCCCCCCGTGCCATTTCGTAATAATTTGCATTTTTTGTTTTTTGTTTGTAT
Source organism: Themira minor (assembly GCA_001014575.1). NCBI lineage: Eukaryota > Metazoa > Arthropoda > Insecta > Diptera > Sepsidae > Themira > Themira minor. The sequence continues at coordinate 4,311 of JXPZ01022319.1, forward strand.
TTGAATTTCTTTTTATTTCATATTTCCTTTTGGGTTTTGCAGGGCAATTCTTTCATTTCTCTAGGGATATTTGCCTCTTTCATTTGTGTTTTTAGCAATAATTTCGAAAAAAAAAGGTCGCCGCGGACAATTGCCATTCGAAGTGAGAATTATGGCACGGCAGTGCGGCGGCACACACACACACAATTCAAATTCAATTTTCAATAGCGTCGCCTGCGTCGCTATGTAGAAACAGTGAAAACGTTTTGCGAAAGACGAACACTGTGGCACCCTACAGAATTGGCTGCTGCATTCAAAGAGTGGAAACTTATACGAATTCTAAGTCAGAGGCTTGAGTTTAAGTTTGAGAGCTGAGACACTCTCTAAAACTGACTTCCATAATGTCATTTAGTAACGGCANCCTAAAACTCACTTCCATAATGTCATTTAGTAACGCCACTCACTTCATTGCACTTGATGTGATAAGAGAGCGCTTTGATAACCCTCTATGGGATAATACANTCTAAAACTGACTTCCATAATGTCATTTAGTAACGGCACTCACTTCATTGCACTTGATGTGATAAGATAGCGCTTTGATAACCCTCTATGGGATAATACAACTTGGCTTGGCAAGCACGGTGGCTCAAATTTAATGTACTAGAATCGGTCATCTTTATCGATCATCTAATGTTAATGGAGATTCCAATGAACGTAACAAACGCGTCATACGATTATACTTGTCCACACGAAATTAACGTACCGCTCGGTGACTTTTCAATGACCAATCGAAAGGTGAAATTTCTGCCACCAGAACCACAGAGCCTCAAAATTAACGTTACTATTATTTTTTGTTGTTGTTATTTTTTTGTACATTGATAATTAACTACAGATCCAATGGGGACTTTTTCAAAACAATTTCAGTTAATTTATTGAAAATGATTTGCTCGCTTTCATTCATTTCATTGCATTCGTTGTGTAACGGGGAAGTCTTGGGTCAAATCGGTCGCTATTTTCGTTGTTGCAGCTGTTGACAATTGCATTTGTAGTAACGTTCTAGAAATGTAAATTCATATCATACAAGAAAAAAAAAACTAAAACGAGTCCATGCTATTAAAATGGGGTGGCTCTCCCAAAAAGCCATAAAAAATTAAAAAAAAACTGAAATGAAATTTCAAAGAAGTAATTAAGAGTAGACATTGTAGTTGTAATGCTTTTAGGGCCCTTTGGGAGAGGTCCGAATTCGTGGCATTCGCATAAAACGGGACTCCACTCCACAATTTGCATGAATTTTAGATTCCGGCAAATGCATATTTTCGATTTTTTGTTGGATCACAACAAACTAGTGCGGTATTAAGAATTTCGCGTCTAGCCACCCATTAGACATGGGCCCACCTGTGCCACGTCTGTGCAGACACCACGTGCGGGGCACTTTGTATGGCTATTCAATCAACTCGCCAAGTTTATGAGCGATTTCTATTTGAGGCACCACAAAAACCAACCACCTCCGACCTCAACTGAAACTTGAGAACGCCGACTCTATGCATTGCAAGTGTATGTATTCTTTTAAAATTTTATTATTTTAGTACATATTATATTCGTGCTGCGGAACAACTTTTATTTATTTGCTGTTGTTGTTTGTGTGTGTTTCGCGACTGAGCGGCAACATTGTTGCGATTTTATGTTTCATGCATGACATGCACTCGGGCAGGGATGGCAGTGGCAGTGGCGGCGATGGTGATGATGATAAAAATGTGCATGCGAACGGGATACGGGCACAGGAACCCAGCAGTTGTTGGTAGGAGGTTGCGAGCGCGAAGGCGTTTTGGATTTCTTGTTGAAAATTAAATTTACAATTTCCATTCGCCGCCACGCCTAGGTGGCATGTGCTCATTTTGTGATTTAGATTGTCATTGTTGTTGTTGTCTTTGTTCAGCACTTCCCCGCTCTTGACACTCATAAAAGTCATTTCCATTACTCAAGACATTCGGTCGTGCGCTCCTTGCAACCGGCTCAAGGGTGGCCAAGGAGCCGCTTTTTATTGTTCCTTATTTTGTATTCGATGTCGTCGTCGTCGTCCTCGTTGTTGTTGTTGATGATATTTTATAGTTTTTAGCTAGTAATTTTTCTGGTCGTTTTAATTTTATTCGCCCCGCACGCCACTTTTCCGATCTTAGTTCCTTTTTAATTCCATTTAATTTTATTACCTACGGCTTTTAAGAGATCCTCAGGTGGTCTGGGGGTGGCAGCGAGCATGGTGCAACACACTTGCAACATGCTACAATTTGTTGGCTATGCTTGCAACGCAATTTTGTATTTTATGACTTTGCCGCCATTTTGATGTGATGCCCCGTAAAACGACGACCGCTGCAACTGGCAACCTTAAGCATTTGATTTGAAATTACAAAATGCTGAACGCCCCCAACCGTTTGAGGTTACCTATCCTTAGTGGCGCCCTTAACGCTTCAGCGTAAAGGCAGCCCGCCTTCCATTCGGCCCGCGATTGCATGTTCAGCTTAATGGCCGCTCGCGGTGGCGGTCCAATTGAATTGCTCAACAAGGTCTCAATGTATCGTCATAAAAATATCGTTTGTTACATTTTCTGGTGGCTGTAGGAATTACATATTTGTATTTAAAGAATTTGTCGTTTTTGCTTTTTTTCCAGTACAATGTAGGCAAGCTTTTAACGGCCTGCAAATGGCTAAATAGTAAAATCCCTTGTCATGCATTCGCCTTTCCTCGATGACCCCATAAAAATGGTTCGAGTGAGCTTTTATTACTTCAATGCTTCAATAAGAGCGAGGGGCGGGGGAGGGTATTACTGTCTCTGTGCGAGATTTTCTTTCCTTTCAATAGTGCGATAAATGCGTTNTAGCTTTTATTACTTCAATACTTCAATAAGGGCGTGGGGCGGGGGAGGGTATTCTTGTCTCTATGCAAGATTTTCTTTCCTTTCAATAGTGCGATAAATGCGTTTCGCAGTTTTCAATAGCAGCCCAGACTTGGCAGCAAGCAGGCAACCTGTACGTTTCTTTCGACGCTTTCGTGGCTTTCGTTGGGCGAAAATGTTCGCTGGCTTCGGGTTGCAGTTGCAATTGTCGCTGCACACCGAACCCGGCGCCCAGAGCGAAACGCTGTCACACCGCCCGAAGAAATGCAGCTCGAATTTCTTCGTCTTCTTGGGAGTGTAGTTGTTTTAACACCATTCCTAAGGACGGCCGACAAATAAATTGGGTGCGTTCTCCGGTGCTCGTTGATGGACATGTATTATTATTTCCGCTTTTTATTCGTGGTAATTCACAAAAATTTTATATGATATGGACGGAACGTCATCGGAAGCCCGCATTGTGGTGCTGCTTCTTCTTATTTAAATAAATATTTATTAGGCAAACGCAAACCCTATGTCAATAAGACAGCTCAACCACCCACGGACAAAGCACAACAACACACCGGCAACACACTAGGAACATGCAGCGTACACATTACTGCGGATGTGTATACAATGCTCATATCTAGACGAATCGCATATATAAATTATATATTATATATATAGGATATATAATATGCGTGTACGATGTACCGCTGTCGTGTACAAGGCACACTCGAGTTCTTCGTATGGCAGCGGTGGTGGTGTGTACACATGCATACTGTCATGTCGTTTTCGACTCTGTGTTCTATTATTATGTGTAATAAAAGATAAATAAAATTATTCCAATTAAAATAAATTTCATCGAAGACATACATAACTAAGCGAACCACCACCGTATGTGCATGTATTTAGGACATACATACACAAGGCTCTAGAAATCCGCCATGAGCTCACCGGCCCACCGAGCAACGAAATTGGCATCGGCATGATTAGTGGTGGTTGGGTGGTTGGGCGCCTACTAACTGCTTGAGCATGTGTGTATGTGCTGTGGACTCAGTGAACCCCGGAATAATTGAATATCTTAATGTGATGGCATTGGAATTAATGATTGCCCGCCATCGCCCCCCGAGTCGACCGGGCCGGCCGGCGGCAACAACTCCCGACAACTCGGCGCATTAATTGCTTTGCTTTGTTGTCTCAGGTTCGCAGTTGTACTCGATGCCATATAATATAGTTATTTATTAATATATTTTTAATGACCGCCGCAAAGGGAATGCCACACACTTCAATTGTTCAATTTCGTTAAATCATTCCCGAAGAAATCTCCAATTTGTTTGTACATTTTTGAAAAGTTCTTCAATTATTTTTTCGGGCGTCCGTCTCTCGGTCGGTCCGTTTTGGATAATTTTTCGGTGCGAGAGAGTGAGTGGCAGGTGGAAATGTTATTAAGCGAACATGTATTTTTGCATAATCATCTCTTTGCACCGGATGTGTATTATATTTCTTTGATCTTATTATGCCTTTTTGGTGTGCTCTCCCGATGTTTTGTTTTGTTGCCGGTCAGCGGGTGCGGCTTAGTTGTTTTGTTGTGTAATTATCATGTACGTGTACAATTCGATTCCATTGAAATGATTTGCATATTCCTCAACCGAACTCATTCAATGGACGCCAATGTGTAAGGCGATCGACTGAGTTAGTGAATGAATGGCAAGGAGGTCGGCCAATGCAAGTGGTTTTTCTATTATGGTTTTTGTTGGGAATTTGTTCTTAGCTGGGAAAATTTTCACTTACGCAATAATCATTTAAAGGCCTGATATGATAAACTTACCTGCAAACAAAGAAGGGTAAAAGTACTTTAAAATTTTTGAGCAATTTTCAAATTTAGTTTTAAGAATCTTAGATACTTTTTTAACGAATTTCGAATTTTTTTCATATGTATTTTTGTACTAGAATTTCGAAGTATTTATTGATTTGGTTTCATTTTCTTTTGCGCTACGGCGCTTTGTCTAAGCTCATTGATGGCCATTCGACCATGCATTCGGCTACTATGTGACACTATTTCTTCTTGCCCCCAAACACCACGTTACACACACACCCTCAGCCCTTTGCAGTCGACGGCTAAAAGTGCGACAGATAAATTCATTTTCGCATTGTAACCCCCACACACACACACACACACCTCAAGCCAACGGCGACAGCACCCACGAAAACGTTGATCCATGGGCCAGTGTAGACAAATAGCCAACCAGCCAGCATGCGAGCGCTGAAACTCAAGCAACGCAAATAATACCGGACAGATCCAATGGACATGCATAAGCAAAAGGGGGGAATTTCTAAAAAAAATGTTTCCGATTTTTTTCTTTGACCAACGAAAGCCTCTGCTGCTGGTTCTTTGGAAAATGACAGTATTTGTTTTTTCTAGCGTTGTTGGCGAAATTTGTTTTTCATCATTTGTTTTTGTGTATTGCTTTGCTTTGAAGGATATTGCAGGCGTAGGCTTTTCGTTTCATTTCGTTGTGTCATCCCGTATGCAATACGCCATTTTCAAAAAGTGGGAAACCATATGGGAAATGGCCGCGCACCCACACCGAGCTGAAATCCTGCAGACGGCAGCCGATGCGTTCGTCTAAACCTCTCTGTGGAAAATTTCAACACGACTAAAAAATACAAAGAAGCCATCAGGAAATCACACCGAAATGCTCAAAAAACATTTTGGGTGGCAGCTCTTTCCAAAGCCCTTCTCATATTCGGCCGGTGGCCGGCTGTGTAGATGACTGAGTCGGCGGCGGCGTTTATTTGCCTCCACCAGCTGGGGTCGCCATTCCAAGCCATCGCCTTTCAAAAATCCTTTTTCGCATGCACTCACACACACACACACACACACACCAACACATAGGCAGTGTAAAAGTACTAGAAAGACCAATGCTTTTAGACGACCCATCAATTTCGTACTGATCTCGTTGAGCGCATTTTTTCTGTAATATTTTTGGATTATCTAACTTTTCTAAGGACGTCCGACGTGGGAAAGGTTAATGGCTTAATGGTGATACACGTCTCCGAAAAAATTGAGGATAACACATGCCGGGCTTTCGAAAACGCAAGAAAATTTCCTCTCAGCCATCCATCAGCAACGCCTTAACGGAAGGCACATTTGACACCACGTCGTCATAGGATTTGTCATTTCCTTTGTAATTTTAATTATGCGCACAATTCTGTTGCACTTTTCACAATTATTCGCCTAGGACACTTCTTCTGGAAAATGTTCATTACCTTTTTGAATTTCATATTGATTGAATTTTATCTTTATTATTCTGCCTCTCATGTTCAGTCGCAAACTTTTCCCCACTCAGTTCAAAAAATTGCCACAAAGACTCTATGGATTGTATTATCTTTGCCCCTGCCCCCCTTCCGAGAGTGTACATTTTTTGCGCAATCCCTTGTCTAACTAATTTGCCAACCGGACATTATTTTCCATTTCGCCCGTCAAACACTTTACTGTTCAATGACTTTATGGACCGAAAAAAAGAAATGTTTCTTCATAATTCTATTACGGCGCTGAAAACGTAATGCAATTACAGGCAATATATTTTAAAAGAGCTTGGGGAAAAAATCGCAAAAAATGGCGATAGTTTAGTGCGGATGCCAATACAAAATTTGCTCCTTGCGAGGCGGGCAATGCAATTAGCTGTGATTTCTTTTCGGGGCGCTTTAGTTGAGTTCTCCGTTCGCTTGTAAATGGAAATGTAAATTTGAATGCATTTCCGTTTAGTGTTGATAAGGCCAAGGGGAGTGTGGAGTTCTCGGAACGCTTGCGAGTTTATTGTGAGCATATTTTGGATTGATTGTTATTATGGGATTGGGCACCTGTGTACGCAATTCGATGAGCTGTTTACAATTCTCTTGAATTTTGCGCTCGAATTTTCCCCCTAGTTTGTTTGTTATTTTGGCACTTGCCTTTTGATAAACTCTTAAGCATTTACATATGTGCTAAAATGCTCATTCAGAATTGTTTGCACTGAAAATGGCCAAAACTGGGAAATTACAATGAATTGTGGGGCGCCCCCCATGCGAAACACAAATGAAACACATAAAATGTATCATGCACTTCGCTTGGATGCGGGGCGTGTAAACAAACAACGGCAGAGTTCCCAAATCGGAACACTCGCATTTCGGTTTTTCGTTGTCTTAGAGAAATAATTAATTTCGATTTCTAATGAATTCCATGCAGTATTGATGCCAGCCAGCCCCGACGCGACCCCGCCCAAGCGGCCATGAGATCACTCAGTGCGGGGCAGTGCAGTGCGGTGCACGACGAGCTGGCATCATTTTTCATTCATAAATTAATTAAGCCGGGGAGCGGCAGATGGGGATCTCGCCATTGATGGGGGCCGGCGATGTTGTGTCGAGTTCAACGGCTGGGGATCCGAGTGCGTGTAGTGTTACATTCAAATGCAATGTGAGTGTGTGCGCGCGTTCTGACGAAACCGGAAAGCAAGCGCTAACCTGAAGAGAAACAGAACATTCGGCCCGTCCGAGCACAATGCTCACTACTTTATTCTTAATATCTGCCGTATCGAGAGAAAATATAAAAATGAAATGGCAAAGAGCTGCTTCCCCACCCCCACCCCCACCACCAAACGCATTCCCACCGCACTTAAAATAATAATAAAAATCTCTCTACATTGTAGTTATTTCAGCGTCGTAAAATGATCGAAGATGTGTTCGAGTCTTAGGCAATTTTTTGATATTTTTAATTAACATTTTTTTTTGTATAATTTCATTTCCTTAAAAAATTTGTGTTGTTGTAATTCAATATGAAAGAAACATTCAAGAAAAAAATGTGTTTGTTCATGGCGTGGCACAGCGAGAAGAAGAACGGGAGGAAGAGATTTTATTTTTTGCCTTCGTTCATCGTCGTAACGGACTCGCTTGAAGATGAAAGGGAAAAAATAATTTTTATTAATTAAGAAAAATGAAAGGAAAAACAGAGAATACGACAAGNTTGAGAATACGACAAGAAGAAGATGCAAAAGACACACGGAACGCCCTGAGTTAAGTNCAGAGAATACGACAAGAAGAAGAAGCAAAAGACACACGGAACGCCCTGAGTTAAGTTATGTAAAGTAAAGTAAATTGTGGAGTGTATGGAATCGTGGAAACCACCCTTCGTTGTTTCCCATTTTAATATTGGCCACATTTCACAACCTTTGCAATTAGTTGTAATACATACTTCCAATTTTATAGATTATCCAATCGATTTTTGTACGATTTGTGTTACTGTAACCAAAAAAGTAGGGTGGACGGGGTTAAAATATAAAATTGTTCTTCTAAATGGTGTGCGTGAGGGTGAGTTGCGGTAGGAAATGAAATGTGAGTTGCTGTTGTACGCGATGGAGCCTTACGTTGGAAATGTCTGGAAAATGTCTCCCATAAGGATATGCCTATGTGTAT
>JXPZ01022447.1:0-10974 GCA_001014575.1 Themira minor
AACTCATCAATGAAAATACTCTTTTCGTATCAAATTTCAGAGGAATAATGAAGTCCGCAGAAGTGTCAAGGAAGCTTGAAGGAACCTTTGTTATACAGCTTCAGAATGAAACTATATTGCTGAATAATAAAACATTTTCATTACATTCAACAGCCACCTCGCAGGCCCTGCCCGCTGTATTTGCGAACTTTTCCAACCGAGGGACAAAGGTCGATCTAAACTTAGTACACGACATCAGTTTGAGGAACATCGACCAATTGAAAAAACTGGCAGAGAGAATCGAGCTACCCACGCCCACTGATGTGGCTATGTTGCTGCTGATAATAGTCGCGGTAATCACCTTTTGGCGAAAGGTGATGAGTGGGGCAAACATACCCCCCATACAACTCCCTGCGGCTCGCCTTGCAACAAATGGCGAACCCAACGTCATCGTACTTAATTAGGTCTGCGGCACGCAGACATTTAAAGCGGGAAGAGTTACGGCGAGTGGACGACGGCGGAACGATAGAGCGGAGCGGAAGCATAACACGCGCAAGAAGTGCGCACCAGTCAACACGACACCTTTGGGAACGGCAACGATCGGCGATGGAAATATCGCTGACGAGGCACACGCGCTATCGGGGTAACTCGATACCAGGGGAGCAATACCCACAGGTGATTGCTGACGTAGTCCACGCGCACTGTGGATGGCCTAGCGATCGTGGGAACGCCGTTGCACCGGTGGACGCTACCGATGGACTCTCTTAAGTCGCTGCCTTCTCAACGAGGCTTCTTCAGCACAACACGCAACCAACAAGGGCATCCGAATTAGCAGAGTGGAGCGAGCTGGTTCAACCTTCGTTAATCTAAATATTAAACATTGTCAAACCAAATAGTTAAAATAAAATCCAGTGTCAAACTTGAGACTTGTGTTCCTCATTTTAGGTAGGCAAGCCCCGAGCCNACACACCCGAGCTTGTTGGCGGCTCGGGGGAAACTAATATTTTTTTAGCGCAGTCCTTCGAAATGCGATAACTTATATCATTATATATAAAACCTGGGTAATTTTGCTTTTGTTTGAGACATTAGCTAAAAATGAAAGGGACGAAGAGCGAAATAAAGGAGCTATAATATTAACGATACCGAGAAAACGAAAAAGGAGTTCCAGTTTTAAAATTCGATTTTTTTAAATGGTCTATCAACCAACCTCAGTTTTTCTTTAATTATATGAAGAGAATCTATTCTATTATGAATTTGCGGTGGTTGCGGTAAATCACAAATAAAGGGAAAATAATTAATTTATAATATAAATGCATTGTGCATTTAATATAGATGAAGAGTTAAAAAAACATTTTAATTTTTATGCAAAATATTTTAAATTTCAAGTTCTTCACACACACTTAAATTCAATTATCAACTTTTCAAGCACAATATAAAAAATTGCTTCAATAAATTCATTATTGTTTCTCAAGAGAAAGCATCCTTATAACCGAGTTAGGGACCAAACGCATAAGACAAAAAATTTATATTAAGAATACAACCCCCCCCCAATGATGATTTTACTGAAATGCGAGCCTGTTAGACTATTTTTTAATTGGCGTCACTCTGTATTTTTCAATGCTTATATTTTAACTTTTCATTTAAGTATACGTAAATTAAAATGGGAGTTCCAGCATTCTTTCGATGGTTAACTAGAAAATATCCAAGTGTTATAGTTGAATGCACTGAAAATAAAGTAATTGAATAAAATTATTTTGAGATTTATGTGGTGTCCATATTTTACTAAGCTAAATGTTTATGGAAACAAAAATAGTTAAAATATATATGTTATTGTATATTGATTCCTTAAGGTGTATACGGAATGAAACTACCCCACTTTCATGAATGTTATGTTCTAATTTTATGTTATTAAAGTCATCAATTGGATCTTTCATTCGGGTTCCCCCATCTATATATAGTCTTTCTTGATTTTGTAAATATTTAAATATATAAAAATGTCAATTATAAGTTGCATTGTCAATTGACCCACATGGTTCTGTACATCTACATATGTATGAATCAATGTGGGTTGTAACACACAATACACAAAAAAATTAATACAATGGCATCGGACAGACCGAAGATAATACTCTTGTTAACATTACTCAATAATATTAAACTAATACCCAATGCGTTTACAGTCTTCGATATCATTAAAAAGAGAGGCAAAAGTTAAAACAAATGCTTATTCTATTGTATTCATTGCTATATTAGAAAATTAATACAAATAAATACTAATTTTTTAGACAACTGATATGGGTACCGGTAAAAGTTTATATGAAGATGCTACACTTCCTAATCCAAATGGAATTGAGTTTGATAACTTGTACTTGGATATGAATGGTATAATTCATCCGTGTACACATCCAGAAGATAAACCGCCACCCAAAAATGAAGACGAAATGATGATAGCAATTTTTGATTGCATTGACAGATTATTTGGAATCATCAGACCTAGAAAGCTACTGTATATGGCTATAGATGGTGTCGCACCGAGAGCGAAAATGAATCAACAGCGATCCAGAAGATTCAGGGCTTCAAAAGAATCAGTAGAAAAACAACTTGAAATTGAAAGAATAAGAAGTGAATTATTATTAAAAGGTATCAATAAAATTGGTTTTAGAAATGTATGCCTTCTAATAAATAGTTACTTTTAGGATGCATTCTCCCACCTGAGAAAGCAAAAGAAGAACATTTTGATTCAAACTGCATTACACCAGGGACACCGTTTATGGATAAATTAAGTAAATGCTTACATTACTATATACATGATCGTATGAACAATGATCCCGCATGGAAAGGTATCAAAGTAATTCTCTCTGATGCAAATGTTCCCGGTGAAGGTGAACATAAAATAATGGATTTCATTAGAAAGCAACGCTCTCAACCCGATCATGATCCTAATACTCAACATGTTTTATGCGGTGCAGATGCAGACTTGATAATGCTAGGACTTGCTACTCATGAGCCAAACTTTACAATTATTCGTGAAGAGTTTTTACCTAACAAACCTCGCCCATGTGATGTTTGTCAACAATTCGGTCATGAAATGGATAAATGTGCGGGACTTAATAGTTCAAATTTAACAAGTACAAATTCTGGGGTTGATTTGCCAATCAGTACAGAAGTGAAGTTTATTTTTGTCCGCCTAAGTGTTCTACGTGAATATTTAAAGAAAACTCTTGAAATGCCAAATTTACCATTTAAATATAATTTTCATCGTGTTTTGGATGACTGGGTGTTTATGTGTTTTTTCGTGGGAAATGATTTTCTTCCCCATTTACCTAGTTTGGAAATACGAGAAGGAGCCATTGATAGATTAGTTACCCTATATAAAAAATGTGTTTACAGAACGGGAGGTTATCTAACAGATTCGGGCGAAGTAAATTTAGAAAGGGTTCAATTAATTATGACCGATTTGGGCAATGTTGAAGATCAAATTTTTAAAGAGAGGCAACGACGGGAGCAGCAATTTAAAGCAAGAGACAAAGCAAAAAAACGCAAAGATGAAGAATATAATAGTCAAGCTCTTGAAAAATCAACTTTGTTTTCTCCAATACCCATTACATCAACGTCAGTTCGAAATACAAATACAAATTATAAGGAACAGGCAGCTTTATTGAGAAATTCCACAATTACAAAACCCTGCGACGGAAAAGAAGCAAAATATAGGAAACGTAATGCTACAGAAGCTGGATTCGCCGAATGTGATGAAGATGATGATATTAGGCATGACGAAGTACGACTTTGGGAAGATGGATTTAAAGACCGATATTACGAATCAAAATTTGATGTTGGTCGAGAAAATCAAGCATTTAGATATTCTGTTGCATTACAATATGTGCGTGGCCTGTGCTGGGTGCTTAAATATTACTACCAAGGTTGTGCATCATGGAATTGGTATTTCCCGTACCACTATGCACCATTTGCTTCAGATTTTATTAACATTGCTGGATTATCAACAAAGTTTGAAAATGGTACTAAACCTGTAAGTAAATTATTAATTCAAAATATTGTCAAATACATAAATAAACATATGACGGGATAGTGATTAACTTTGACAACATTTATGGGACTAATCATTTAATTTAAAACCCCAACTTACCAAAATATAAAGGATATTCAGATATAACTTGTAAAAGATACATAATAAATCGGTCTGACCGATTGATACCCTCCATCATCATGATCAAAAATTATTTGACATGTAAAAACTATTGTGAGAAAAAAACATTGTTGTTTACCATTTATTGGAAGTATGGCAATGTGAAGTGTATTCCCTCCATTGGAGGGTGCACAAACAAAAAGTTAAAGCGCCTAAAGTTTTTTTAGGAGACATTTTTCACAACAAAAGAATTGACATCGGCTTCAACATAGCTCACTAAAAAGGAGAAAGTGGTTAAGGATAACACTCACAAAAGCCGTTTCTTTCTATTTCTCTGTGAGATGGTCTCTTTTATTCGTTACTATTCTCGAATTTGAAACGAAAAAACTTCTTTTGTATTGATATATAAATTTCAATTAGTATGTCACTTCATCATATATCGCGTACATAAAAAAACATCTTTGAAGTTTCATTTCTAATGAGACAAATTCGGTTGTGGTTTAGTGTAAGCAAAACACCGTGAAACTTAGCTTAAAAACTAAAAGAACTAGGCAATTAATATCTTGTGGTACTGTTCAAAAGAAAGGTTTATTCGATTAGATTTTGCTATTAACTGTCACTGTAAAGTAGTTCGCATATATTCGTCTAACTAAAAATGTCAATATAATATTTGATTATTCTTCAAACAAGTTATTACTTAAGAAACAAAAATTGTGTGGGGTCAGTGGAGGGTATTAAAGTAACGGTCAGCCCGAAGTTAATTGTTTTACTGGTTGACAATTTATATTTATTATGTGAAATATTTGAATATTATAGTTCGATCCATTGGAACAACTAATGGGAGTATTTCCTGCTGCAAGCAGTACACATGTACCACAACCATGGGCGACATTGATGTCTGATCCTGTAAGTATACTTAAATATAAGTAACTGTAATATTCATTTCCGAACCGAAATATAAGTTTACTCGTTGAAAAATATGGTATTTTTTATATCTAAGTCAAATGGTTTTGAACAGCCTAAAAACATTGTCATTGTAACTCAGGGTCTTGGTTGGCCCCAAAACCAAACATAATTAAATATTAGGTCGATTTCGGTACATACTAGGTCATTAGATAAGTCCCATTAAAATCTAGAGATGGCGTTCATGTACACTAATGTTCACTATTTGCGACAAGCTGCATCCTTGAAATGACTCCATTGAAAATTTCAGCCATACAATAACGCAATCAAAAGTTACAGCACGGAGAAGCGATAAAGTAACGAGTATTTCTTTTTTTTAAAGAAAAAATCTGAGTTCCGAGTTTTGATTAAAAACTATTTTCTACGAAAGAACACGGCAGCCGACACCCATGCAAAGCCACATAAGTATTTTCGGGACTCTGGATCGCCGATTCAGACGGTTCATAAGTTGTTAGCTGACTTTCTTTGTGGTCGTACTAGTACAAAATAACGCTGCACGATCTGGACGCCCAAACGTCGTGGTTACACCAGAAAACGCATTCGTGTCACCATTTCCCACAATTTTCACAATATGAGCATATTTCAGCGAAATCCAAAGGAGTTTTGCGCCGATTCATAACCATGGATGAAACCTGGATCCATACTCATAAAACCTGGAATAATACTCATCGACTATCTTGAAAAAGGAAAAATGATATCAGGGCCGAATTATTGCGAATTATTGAATCGTTTTAAAACTGGAATTGCCATAAAGAGGGCGCAACAAAAAATAGTTCTATCATCACTACAATGCTCCTGCATCGATGATTGCTCAAGCAAAATTTCACGAAATAAAGCTCGATATGGTTCCTCAGCCACCGTGTTCGCCAGATTTGGCCCCCAGAGAATTTCAATTTGTTCCCAAACCTGAAAATATTGCTCACCGGTAAGTGATTTTACTCGAATGAGGAGCTCATATCTGAAACTAAAGCCGATTTTGAAGAGCTTCCGAAAGACTACTATTCACCATAAAACAGTTAGACGATCATTGGAATCGCTGTATCGGCCTAACAGGAGTGAAGGTTAAAAAATAATAGCGACTTTGGCCCAAAAAAATGTCCGTGTTTGATTGTGAAGGGACAAAGAATAACGAAGCGAGCACTAAAAAACTGTTTAGAACCTGATATAAAAAAATATTCAAGTTTTCCGTGGGTCAAATGTTGGGTTTATATGAGAGATACCGAAAGCTCTTGACCGTTAGTCAATTTAATACCAACCTGAATACGGTACAAATAATTCCTTATACTAAAATTCAACCGCCTAGGGCATTTCATTTGATCGCAATCTTGATTTCGTGTTAAAGACAGACAGACATGGCTAAATGAAATCAGNGTTTTACTGATTGATGATGATTTCGTGTTAAAGACAGACAGACATGGCTAAATGAAATCAGGAGGTGATCTTGATTCAGATAAAAGCGGAGTATCGGTTGACCTTGCCGAATTCATTCATTCATTGTAATTCATTCAACACAGTGGGTGGAGACTTCTTTATATTTATGCCCTTATCTATAGTCTTAAGAAAATTAAAAGTTTATAAGTATTTGTTTTAATTGGGGAGGTAGGGATCATTTTTTTACCGCCAATCATTTTTTACCCTGCAAACCTTAAAAAATCCCGTTGATAATACCGGAAACTAATAAAATTAAAAAACTTAAAATCATCAAAATCAAGTCAAAAGGCTTTATGCGCTCTATCTGAATAACAAACCAAATATCTACATGGGGACCGAACATCGCATGTATCAAGGGCAGTTACTCCCTTTAGTACCATTTGTTGGAAGCATTGGATGTGTTTAGTATATACTGGACTAGTGCAACCCGAGAGTTCAATTCTATATCATAGTTCAATATTGCAATTCCAATCCATAAAGTTTGTTTGTATATTAGTAATTTGTTATTAATTATTAATATTAAATTTTTATCAATTTTTTTTTTTTTTTTTTGGTTTTGAATATTTTATACACATTATTTTATTTAATTCTTTAATAATTATTTCATTTTTATTTGCTCTTTTTTTACACATCTGTGTTTTGAAATGATATAAGATTTAATATTTTATTTTTGTTTATTAATATCGTCTAAAAAACTAACTTTTCTTGATATTTTTGTTGCAGAATTCTCCTATTATTGACTTCTATCCAGAAGATTTTAAAATCGATTTAAACGGAAAAAAATTCGCATGGCAAGGAGTAGCGTTATTACCATTTGTGGATGAAAAAAGGCTTTTTAAGGCATTAACTCCATTCTATAGTAAACTAACACTAGATGAAGGTGAGTTTTTTTGTCCAGACCAGAATATATTCCATTTGTCATAACATGACATCAATCATATTGATGTCGAAGTCTATCTGTCTATCCGTATGTATTTGTCAGTCTTACTTTCAACACATTACCAAGCTGTATCAGAAGTGACTACACTACAGTTTCAATACGTGTTTAAGGCTTGAAAAATGAATTCACATAGGTGGATCAAATTTGGTGTGAGGACTACTGTTTAACACACGCAGGTTCGTGTTGGAACTGAGGTTTTGGTACCTCCCATACAAGCCATATTTCTGACTCAAGTAAAAACTGTATTTAATTGACCAAGAGCAAACATTTTTGGTCTTCCATCAAATTTGATTATCCCATCAAATTTCAATCGGATGATTTTTTGAAATTTTTTTGAATGTCATATCAAAAGGCTTTATGAAGAAAACAAATATTTAAATTGTCCGATAGAGGGTATCAAAGCATCGGCCACGCACATGTTGAAATTTTAACTTGTTCTCATATGTATCTTATTTTTGAATTAAAGAACGTCGTAATAAAAAAGGTGACAACCGTTTATATGTTGGTAAATTAAACCCACAGTTTAATTTTTTAAAACAACACTGCAAATCCTTAATACAAGACAAGCAAACTCCAATTTTAATGGAAGGAATGAGAGGAACAATATTATTATCCGATGAAAATATTGAACTATATAGGTAAGAATAAGTTATATATAAATAAATTTACAACACCTTAATAGTACAAAAAAAATGTTATCATTACGTATTATTGTGCCTTCGGTTTTGTGTGTAAGATTTTATGTAAGATGTTTCGCTGAGAAAGTCGTTATATTTGTAAAATGTTCAATAAACGCAAACGAGTCCCGTTCGACTGTCGGTCAATTGAAAGTATGGTTTCGGTGAAGTGAATTAACGTAGATAAAATTGATAACGAAGGCTCTTTTTGTAATAGCATCGAAACATTAATTGTACTGCGTCTTAGTAATATATTTTAAAAACATTTGTAACATGAATAATTAAAGTTTATTTTTGTTAAAAACGCAGCTCTTTGGATTCACCTATAACGGGTCTCAATGAAATTACTGATAATGAAGTAATAACAGTTCGCTATCGAGATCCAAAATTTGATGACAACTTTATATTCAAAGCAGAAAGACTACCTAACGCTTTGGACCCACCTAATGTATTGGCTCCAGAGACTCGGTCCGACAACTATAAACCAATAATAGGTAATATATATATGTGATTTTTAGCAATTTTTGTTTTTTTTTTTTAGTTTCTTTAGTATATGCAATCTGTATATAAAAACAATAAACAATAGGTGTGATACATTCATGGGTCAAAATACAAAAGCGTATGAGGTGAAAAATAATAAGCACTAACAATTAAGTATGATAATTACAGTAACAAACGGATTAAGTGTGTGGTTGAAATCGGAACGGAAGAACCAGATTTTTGTATTCCTTTATTTGAGTACAACCATGAAACGGACAAATAGTGTGACTTACCTTATCTTTGTGGCTAGCTCCTACATTTATTATCGTATTTACAACTTAACAGATAATTGACTAGCATAAAGACTTATTAAAAAATAAAACACTGAACATATTCTAAGCGGTAGATCAAGTGAATGAAGCCACCAATTTTCTAGATAATTCGATAAGTTCCATCAAAATCAAACACGTAAAATTTTTTGGGCGCTTTGGAGCAGTTGCTCCTACGACCACAAAGAAAGTCAGCTAACCACTTATAAACGGTCTGAATCGGCGGTCCAGAGTCCCGAAAATACTTATGTAGCTTTGCATGGGTGTCGCCTGTCGTTTTCTTGCGTAGAAAATAGTTTTCAATCACTCTCGGAACTCAGTTTTTCCATATTNTGCTTTGCATGGGTTCGCCTGTCGTTTTCTTGCGTAGAAAATAGTTTTCAATCACTCTCGGAACTCAGTTTTTCCATATTAAAAAAAAACTCGGTACTACATCGCTTCTCCGTGCTGTAACTTTTTAAAGCGTTATCGCAAATGACTGGAGTCATTTCAAGGATGCAGCTTGTCGAAATTGGTGCATTAGTGTACATTAACGCCAAATATTAGATTTTAAAGGGACTTAACAAATGACCTAGTAACTTGACTTTTCATTCGTAAGATATTAGCAATATTAATTTAATTAGATTAGCTAAAAAAAACACTTGGTACTTAGGTTTCTAAACCTGTGTCGTTAAGTTCTATACAGAAATTTGTAATAAATTCGAAGTTCCGATGTTGAAAATTAGTTTGGTTATAAAAATATATAACTGACAGATTTTTAGCCGACGCAGACCTCTATTTTATTGGCTCAGGATCACACCGTTTTGTTCGGCATAAAACTAACGACTAGTTCTCAGTCGCATTTTTTATCGTTTATACATCGTAGTTTCGAGCATTTCTTTTAAAATGAGGTCTTCATTTATAATGAGTTATCCAGAGGTTCTAATGCCCGTCAATGCAAACAATTTGGCAATAAGTGTAAGGCTATCTCCTCTTCTTCATGAACCTGTCCATTTGTCTTCGATATTTATCTTTTATCTTTCATCTATTTAGTGTGCTCCGTTTTTAACTAAGTACCCTATTAGCCTTTATGACTTTTGGCGACTTTATTTCGTTTTGGCTTTCCTACCAGGGGTTGTTTTACACCATCTTTTAAAATTTTCAGAGTATCCTAATTCATGCACTCATGAATGTTACCATTATAAATGATTTCATATCGTAATCTTATTGCAACTCTAAGTTCATGTAAATATGTTTAATTTGATCTTCCACTTTCGGGCGTGTTGGTATATATTACTTAAAAGCGAGGTGTTCTCCGAGAAGTCCACTAGAACGCTTTGCCTGTTTTCATGAGTATTTATATAATCCCAACTGGGCTCAATAATTTCGCTTCACCTCGATAGTACCGGAAACATCCCACTCTAAATGAATCGACCGAGAAGAACGAAATTTTGTATCAAGCATATGCCAGGCACATTTTAATACTTTAACTTGTATTTGTAAACATTTGTAATTGTATACAGTGCAGTGTAACAAAACCAATTTTTTATTTTAAATTTTAAAACATTTGTTACATTTAGTTGCTGAAAAAGTTTTAAATTCAATTTTCTAATAGTTGTATAAAATATTTTATATATTTTTAGGATTCAACAGAAATGTTTCTCAAGCATACCTTTCGGATAGTGGGCGAAGAATGCTTAATTCTGGAATGAAATATGCAAATGATAATCAATTGATTCAAAATTCAGAAAGAGGTAATTTCAAATAAATTTAGTTTGAAATAATTATGCTGAATCTTTTAAATTATAGGTCGATTTTCAAATAGCAATAGCCGTGGTACTTCTTACAGTAGAGGAAATTCAAATTATCATTACAATCATGGACCATATAATAATTACGACAGTTTCAATCAAAGCGGTTTTCGAAATGGGAACTTTCATAGAAATGATACAAGGGGAAGAGGAAGAGCGAACTACTATAGGAAATATTAGTTCACATAGTTCACCTATTTCCATCTACGCATTTTTATTTTTTAACACAAAGTTCTTACTT
>JXPZ01022619.1:0-10047 GCA_001014575.1 Themira minor
TGTTTTTGCATGATCTTCAACTGAACCTGCAAATGACTATAAATACCTGTGTTGAGATGAAATTCAACGAAAATACTCACCACCAATGAATTTTCAATTATTGCTTTGACGCGGTAAGTAACAGACAGCACCGATTGCCTCTTCTGGAAATGAATTTTGCAGACGTCAAATTCGCCCAAAGTCTTGTTGAGACTCTCACAGTTGAGGGTGTTGTAGCGTAACACGCTAGCGCCATGCGCCTGTGTAAAAGTTTGGAGGTAATTTTCAGTATGCTTTTACAAATCCTTTGCTTTTACCTCCGAAAAAGTGGTGAACAGAATATACAGGCCAACAACGAAAAAGATGACTTTTTTTAATGTAGTTAGCATGCTCAATGCTTTATTCAGACTATATATAAACTGCCGTACATTAAAAGGCCTGTCCCTTATATATTAGTGACTACACAGATCGCTCAATTCGATTACGCTCATTTTATGCCTATTATTTCCTTTATTTCAGCATGACCAAAAACATAAATTTAAATACGAGAAAATTAAATGCTGTTCAATTTAACTGCCATTAAAAGTATTCAGCGTGAAAAATGTAGTCTTTACAAGCTCTTGGAATAGTGCGTGTACAGGGTAGCTCCATTGCGCCTCTTCATTGAATTTAATTGACAGTAAGAGCACTTATAATTGGTTAGTAATGCCAAATTCAATTCGATTATCCAATTCGTTGGCGGAACTGCACAATCATTCAAAAATGTCATATATTGCACCCATATTTGCGACTCTCCTCCGAGCGCCCATTCAATCAACAGCATTCTTTCGAGTTGGTCAGGCGTTTTGGATTGCTTTGGATTACGCGCTGCAAAGTGCTTCCAGTGCCTCTCAATTAACATACAAGTTGTAAATTAATTTATTCCTCTTGTTAGGGGCCAGCTCGGGCCCTGTCAAAAGATTAATTACTCCAATCTTGTGTTTGACCGGTCTCGTTGAGAGGCCAACGAGGAAGTGTTCTGTAAATGTCGCTGCAAATTAATTGATAGATTTGATGTTGGCAAAACAGCTCGTTGCGACCGGATGGCCTAAGCCAAGGCTCACACACTTTTCAATTGCAATTTTGGAATGCAAATGAAACCTTCGCCTGAAATTAAAACTTTATTTATGATTTTTATGGGAATTGCCTGATGTTTCGCAAATGAGCTTATTGACTGATGATTGATTGACGACACTGGTTGTTTTCATTGAATTTATTAGCGAATCGCATGGAAAATAATTTTACCAATTTTGCATTTGCTTCTTTGCTATTCTTCACTATGCTACGAGTACACTCCGCAGTGGATTCGCTTAGTTGAATGGCACTGCAGTTGACCTTCGCGTAGAGTTAGCAACATCTGCTCGCACGCAGGCGCCACAAATGCAATCAACATTGGGCGGCTGCCTTGTGGAATTCCCCTCCTTGGGCAGCAATTCGAATGCAAGACGAAATCTGTGTCGTCCCCGTCGTCTGATCGATGGGAAAGTGTCGCATAAATCTTCGAATCGCCGATGAGGGCACGACGAACCCAATCAAATCAAATGGAATCGCCGTTTTCGACTCTCTCATTAACGTCGCCTTCACTCATAACCATTCAAAATGCAAAAGACCCCACGAACGTGCTCAGGTAAGACACCACCGTGGCCGTGACTGCGCTGCGCCTTCGAATGGACACTTTTCGAATAAATCAATGCATCGGCATTTGGAGGCATTTGGAAGAACGACCAGCGAGNAGACCAGCACTACTACGCGTGTGAGAAGACGAACGAAATTTGTTGTTACAGTACGTGCTGGTCATTCTGGGGCTGCTCCAATAAATCCGACAAAATTATTATCTCCGTGTGCTATCAGATTTATTGGTGTTTTAGTGATTTTTATTGCCCCCCAAAGGCAGTGCGATGACACAATACATTTTGGGTTCTCCACAGACTCGCAACGTGTTTTATCGTTTCGGCGAGGGCGTGCAGGAAAATTAATCGAACTCGTTCGGGGAACATTAGAAATGGATTAGGCGTGCGACTACCACACCGATAAGAGATGGGAAATTCGTTATGTAACACCAGCACAACTTGAAAGGTCATGCCCGTCTTCTGGCCGAGGTGGGGGTAAACCTCCTGCGATTGCGGGCAATTGAAAAATGAATCGTCTATGAACCACCCTCACGGCCGAACGATCTCCCATTCAACTCTTTGAAAGCGATCGGGCATTTCCTGCCACGAAAACGACTAATTGGATGGGCTGCCCGAAAGAGTGATGGTTAGAATTTCACTCAACAAATCGCATGCCATAATTAAGAGCGGCCTCTTGCGCTCTCCTTCACACGGCCTCAGAACAGAATCCATCAACATCCTCGATGTACTGAGATTAAAGTGTTGCCAGGCATTTCTAGTGCCGACGACTCGTTTGCGTCTTCGTCGTTGCCGTTAATGGGTTCGCATGCAACCCATTAAAATCACGCATTATGTCAACATTTTTCCAAGCCCAAAGCGGATCACCCGTCCGGGGGATTGCAACGCTCACGCCAGCGTGTTCGGGCTGTCAAAGACGATGTCATCAATCAGTGGGATTCGTTAGTGAGCAGACGAATGCAACGGCCACATGTTGCCCAACGTGTTGCTGCAGCGCTCGCCCACCCTGCATCCAAACAAACATACAAACAAGGGGCCCACTAAGACCCCAGATCAACAAAGTACATAGCAGCGAACACTTTCCTACAATGTCATGCTGATCCCCATGCGCTGCCGTTGCCCTCAATTAAAGAATCAGCAAAACGACGCCATTAGCCGGGCCGCTCTAATTGATGTTAATTCCGATAATCGAATCAGCGTACTTAAACAACTTGCAAATAATTAATCAATTCACTTGCTTTATGAGTTATTGCCGCGCACGACCCCCCTCGGGTGGGTGGGTCGCACTTAATTAGACCCCAGCTGAGATTGTCACTTGAATTGGAAATCAATTAAGTGGGATTGGCGCCACCTTCCGGGGGCAACGAGTAATTGCCGGCGACAGGCCGAGCGCCGAGGAATGCCATTAGCCTAATCGCCTTTTGCCGTGATCCCCGGCCAGTGCGTTGAGCAGTATCACGTTACACTTTTGCACTTATCATGACACCGTCGCTGCCTGGCACTCCGACTCCGACTCCGACTCCAATTCTGACATTGACATTGAAACAAGCAAACATTTTTGACATGCCCGAACAGCAGGCCCCGAATACGTGACCCCCGGCATACTCACGCTAAGCCTTTTGCGCATCCTCGAAACTGTCAGTCAGCCCGGCTCAGAGTTGCATGTCACAGTGAAAGAGAGAGTCGTCTTAGGCTACTGTTTCGTATCGTATTTCCCGAACGACGACGAGATCCTCTTAAGTTCGATTTGCTTGGCATCCGCAATGATCGGAGATTATTGGCTGCTTGGGGTGTTCTAATTGAAGCGTCTAATTCGGTAGACAACATTGTCGGTCTCCCATGAGAGCACCATCCTGGCACCACATCAATAACTCAGTGGGTAATTCCCGTTTCGCCCCGAACGGCCGCTCCGTGACGGTCGGATGTGTCAGCGGTGTNTTTCGCCCCGAACCGACGCTCCGTGACGGTCGGATGTGTCAGCGGTGTCAAAACACATGGCTCTTTGCCGTGGCAAATTTATGGTTATAGTTTCCACACTGCGCGCTCACGATCAAACGCAATGCAGCCGAAGCGTGGCCCAGGCGTCTGAGGCCGCCTCGTCGAGCGTTAGTCAAAGCGGGGCAGACAGCTCGCCCTGCGCGTTGACCTTCAAACGAGGCACTAACAAATGAACGCCCGCGGATCTCTCCAAACAAATCCGTCAATGCGCAAAATTATGGCCTCCATCGGCAATCAGCCATCGGCCGGGGCCATCTAATGCACGACCATGACGCCGGCTCCAGCAGTTTCGTGGTAATTTCTCAACGCACTCACTGAGGCGGCGGCCGCTTTGCACGAAAACGAAAACACAATTGCGTTAAATGGATGATCGTGGCCGGCCACGCAAAGCGCCGCCCGTACTTCCACCATAGCCATAAATAATAAGGCGTCCTCTTACGTTGTGGCACTTAACCAACGATTTGTTTCCCTCCAAGTTCATCTCCCACTCGTACACTCACACACTGCGTCATTATAAATACGCTCACTTATTGGATTATGATGCCACGTCGTTCTTCACTGGGGCCGTTCGATCGCCGGCAAAGGGCCCTCCATGAGGTGTATCGATTGCGTCAGGATTTATGTCTGCGCTGGGGCTAAATACACCAACGATAATCACAGGGCTTTCATCATTTTGACACGTTAGCGTGAATTGAGCGAGATTCAGAGATGACTTCATATGGACTCCTCCAATTACTCCACAGGCGGCTCTTCTGAAATCGAAGAGCACCTTTGAGCAGCTTTAGTTCCTAGGGTTTTAGTGCAATCAATTTGGANGAGCTTAAGTTCCTAGGGTTTTAGTGCAATCAATTTGGAAATTCGTAACCCGTTTGGCCACAACCGCAAACCGAGCGTCTCCTCCCATTCTCTTAGGGACATTACACTTTCATTAGGAATGCGGCAACGGCTAGACCGAATTTCCTGTACACGTAAAACGGCAAAGCATTCAGCCACTCGGGCTGACAGTGAGAAGCACAGTGGCGGCGACAAAGTCGACAACGACAACAACCGCGATGATGACGACAACGACGGCGGTTATGTTGTTAGAGATGCTACATGCGAGAGCCGGCTGTCTGGTTTGGGTGTGTGCATGCGGTTGACATTTGCGTTGCGCATGCGAAAATAAATTAGTTTTCCATGTTTGTTTGCCTGTTATCAGACGCGATGCTTGTTTTCTATCGGTGAATTCTTCTAACATTTTATTTGTGTCTATTTTTGTGCGTCTTCCGATGGTCCCCCGTTAAAGTTGCTCGCTGGCCCCGTGGAGTTGGAGTGGAGTGCGTTTGACACTTTTCCCCCAAGACCGGCACGGGACGATTGCATAAGCGCAATAACAACAACAACAACACACGATTGCATGTGGAAGACCCGGGTAAAAGGTCACATTTGATCTTCGGTGGTCAATTGGAAAATTGGAAATCTTTGACACAAACCCTTGACCCACATTCAGTTCAAGTGGGAACGCTCTAATCGTCCATGAAAAGACAAATACCAACAACATGACTAACTTTGAAATATTTTTGGGGGTCAGCGGCAATGTGAGTGAGGTTTTGGTGTTTATTGCATGAGGTTTGGGTTTATCAAGAATCGATTAGATAAGAAGCCGAAAAAGCTCTGCCGATTTCGGTTTCGTTTTCGTTCGACAAATTAAGCAACAATTTATTTAACTCTAATATGTAATGCCTACTTCTAAGAACAACAACAATGTGGACGCCTACCACCGGCTGGCGCTGCCATTGGCATTGCCATTGCCATTGCCATTGCTGCGATTCTCTTCCCACTTCTTGCCCAGCGCCAAGTCGCGTGCTTGGCTGCGCAGCACTTTGCCGTTGCCCGTCTTGGGCAGCTCCTCGACGAAGAACACGCCGCAATGCAGGTGCTTGTGCTGCATCACAAGGCGGCGGGCCACATACTCGACCACCTCCTGTTCGCTCAGCTTGCTGGCCGGCACCTTAACGACGGCCGCGGCCGCCGCATCGCCGTCCACCTCGTTCCACAGCCCGAAGACGCACGCCTCCAGCACGTCGGGCAGTTCGGTGATCGCCTGCTCGATCTCGTACGGATAATACTGATGGCCGTGGAACTTCAGGGCGTCCTGCTTGCGGTCCAGCACGTGCAGGTAGTTGTCGTCGTCGAAGTAGCCCAGGTCCTCGGTGTGGTACCAGCCCTGGAAGTCGTAGATGCGCTTCGACTCCTTCGGGTTCGCGTAGTAGCCGTTCCAGCGCTTGCCCGTGTACACGACGATCTCGCCGACTTGGCCGTGCGCCAGGCTGCGGCCAGCGTCGTCCAGGATCTTCACCTTAACGCCGGGCACGATTTTGCCCGCCGAGTGGGGTTTCGTGATGCCCATATTGGCCGCGATGCCGCCGCACTCGGTCATCGAGTAGCCGTACGATATGAAGCCATTGTTGAGGAACTCCTGCATGCGCAGCAGAACGGGCACGTAGCAGTTGCCGCCGCCCACGCTCAGGAAGCGCACGCTGGCCAAGTGCTGTTTGGAGGTGGCCGGATATTTGGCCAGGGCGCACACCTGCTGCGGTGTCAGCGTCAGAATGGTCACTTTGTATTTGCCGATCAGCTCGAGGGCGTACGCGGCGCTGAACGGCTTGTCGGTGATGATGCGCGTCGAGCCGTGGCCGCAGCTGAACAGCATGTTGAACATGCCCGACGACCAGTCCAGCGAGCTGAAGGTCAACATGACGTCCTTGCCGGTGACAAAGCCAAAGTCGAACAAGCACGCCGAGTTCGAGATGCAGACGTTCTTCGGCATGCCGGTGGTGCCCGAAGTGCAGAGAATCGCCACGGTCTGATCGCCTCCCAAACTCAATGACTCCGGCCTTGAAAAGGAAAAGCCTCATATTATTACATTTCCAATGGGGGGGTTAAAGAGTAAACACNGGGACTTCAAAGAGAAAGCTTCAAATTATTGCATTTCCAATGGGGGGGTTAAAGAGTAAACACTCACACGAAGTAATGCTCGGCCTTGGAGGGTTCCAGCAGGTCTTCCACTTTGGGCATGTCCATTTTGTGGTGCTTCAAGGTGTAAATTTTGGCTTTGAGCATTTGCGAGACCACACTGACACGGTCGTAGATGTTGCCATCACAGAATATGACCTTCGGCCGGGTAACGCAGAACAGGTGCTTGATGGTGGCTGCAACAGAACGAGGTGAGTTCTCAAAAGCACACGGGGAAATCGAACCTTACCTTCGTCGTTGTGGGGATTGATGGCATGGAAGGGTGTAGCGTTGAGCAGGCACCCCAAGGCCACCGGCATCAGGTACGTGGAATTGCCGCCAACGATGCCCACCACATCGTCCTGCTTCAGCCCGAACGCCCTCAGGTGCTGGGCAATGCGAATCGCGAACATCACGGCCTCGCCATTAGTCAGGGCAGTGCCGTCGCTGTCGCAAATCTGCTCGCATTAACTTTCGCACATATCACAAGTCGTCCACAAGTCGGGCACATTCGCGTACATACCTGACACAGCTGGGTGGGATTGTTGCGCATGAAGGCGAACAGAATCTTGCCGATCGAGCAGTCGGCATCGAAGAATGGCCCCGCCTTCGGTCCGCTCCAGATGCGCGTGTACTTGTCGAAACTCGTCGAATACCGTTCCATTGTGCGAATATTTACACCATGTATCAGAGAGGCGCCCTGCGAGCCGCCGAACATTCCTCGAAACGCGTGAACACTGAACTGGCCGCGCCGCAAAGCTTCCCGACCCTCTGAGGCCCCGAACGATTCAACGCGAAACGGCCGGCGACGTCACCAATCGCACTACAGTTATCAGTGGATAAACAGAAGCCCCATCGCGATAAGGCACCGCATGAAAAGCTCTTTCTGTCAGTGCAACGTTGATAAGCTTTATTGATGTTCTGCGTGGAATTCGCATAATGTAAATTTCGAAAAAATTCATAATTTTTATTCATTTATTATCATTTCAATTTATTTCTATGAATTACTTTACACATACAATACATATCATTAAGTTTGTTTTCTTNACAATACATATCATTAAGTTTATTTTCTTCTCCATCCAGAACAATTGAACAATGTTCGCCTGTAGTCGACTCCTCTTCTAAATGTTTTTGTTGTTTTTTAATCTTGTATAGTCTTAGTGATATTANGTTGTTTTTTTTTTCATCTTGTATAGTCTTAGTGATATTATGAGAATATTTCTAACATTTAAATTACAAATGGACATAGAATGTGTGTGTGATAAAGTGTGTGAGTCACAGTTGTGGTGCTTACTTAAAAACTTCTCCATTACTTTCACTGCCTCTGAACTCTCAATACTCCAAAAGGAAATTTCAAAAAAATATTTAATTTCAATTAAAATTCTCTAAAATCCAATATCGTGGTGAACAAACGTGTAGATTTCACCACAGCGTAGTCGCAGTGAATAAAGCAGTGTTTCGTGGGTAAGGTAGTGCGAGCCCAATCGGCAAAGTAGTTTCTGCTCAACCAATATTGAAACAATGTTATATGCAGATTGTCAATAAAAATTATACGCCTTCAAAATATAATTCACCGTTATTTATATAAAACATAAGCAATAATTTGAATTATAACATTAATGTAGGTAATTAAGAACGATTTAGGCACAACCCATAGCAAGACAACTGATCAATTATAAGAAATAAAATCGAAGTTCTTTAAATTCGTTTAAACTAAAAACTTGAGTATAGTAGTTTTCATGCTTTGGTAATTGATTAAAATTTGTTTTTAATTGTATGGCATTCTTAAATACTATAAATTTGTTTTCAACATTTACTATTTTGTTAAGTACAATTTTGTAACGTTTCATTTGAAAAAACCCTGTATGCAATAATTAAACCGTTACGCAACAACTTTTCATAGGTTAGGTTTCCCCTCATAGCCCATCCATTTTTCTTAGGTTTCATTTTGTATTGTTTTTTTTTTCTTGTTTTTGTATTTTCAATAAACGGCTAGTCACTTAGATTATCACTAATTTCGCAATGCCATTAACATTTTATGTAGTTGTAAATTTTTTTGATTTCCTCATAAATTGTCACTAATATTTCTTGTTGTTGTTGTTGTATTTACAATGCAATTCGGTCGAATGAAAAACGAGATGAAAAACGCAATAACAAATAAAATTAAGTGAAATATAAAAAGAAGATGCAGATTGTGGTAAAGTTCTTGCTGCTATGTAGAATACAATGTGTTCGGAAGATCAACGTGTTCTGTTAAAATTTATTTTAGTTTTTTATGGTAATTTTTCGGTTTACTTTATTAAATCGGGGGTTTTAAAAGCTCAACGAACTTTTTTGTTTTTCTTAATTTTTTTTCAGGTTTTTGTGTNTGCTCAACGAACTTTTTGGTTTTTCTTAATTTTTTTTTCAGGTTTTTGTGTTTAAACTCTAATGAGGTGAACAATTGAGTGCAGGATGTGATACATTTCACTTGATTGTGTTGTGTATTAAAATTGAATACCAATTTGTTTGTGTAATGAGGCATGTCGCCACGCCCATTTTGTGTATTGTTCACAAAAATTCTCTTCTAAATGCTAACTAAAGATAAAGCAAGTAATCACTAGAAACTACCTTCCACCATTCCAAAAGTCCAAAGAACTAATTCAATTTTACAAATTTGAGATTTTACGGAAAAATTATTACATTTCGTGTATAGAGAATCGGTAAAACTAATTTCGTAAAAATTATATAGAAAATCTTAAAAAGCTCTAAAATGAGAGCGAACAAAAAAACTACGCAAAAGACTTTCCGAACGCAGCTTAACATGAAACCATTGGCATGCTTACAAAGTTCGCTTCGTTGAGCTGCGTCGAAAGAGGCAAAATAGCATTCCTTAAGAAAAGTAAAGAAAAAAATGACAAAATTATTTTTTAAAGTACCCACCGTTTGGTTTTTAGTTTATTTTTATATTTAAGACGTTTGAAGGGTAAACAAAATATATATCGAAAAAAACAGAAAATTCGATTTGAATTTTTCGGTATTTTTTTTTTATTGTTCGCGTCTGCAAAATAGGTGAAAACAAATGTAAGAAAACACAAAATTTCTTAAACTTATATATAAATCAATGTTTATTTATACATTTCATTTGAATTCTTTTGGTACACATATATATAAATTGTTTCCTTTGGGGTGTCAACTGTAATAATTTTTCCATCGTCCAATACAATCGAATGTACATTACATAACGTGTGTCATCGTAAGTCATATGTTGTGGGGTCATAAGTTGTAGTGTCATAAGTCGTAAAACCTATATAAATAACTGCTTGTTGTTGTTGTTGTTGTACTGGTACTGGTCGTATGTTGAGTGTGTCTTACATGTAAATTCGCTAGATAACAATTACATATTCATTTATTTTTGCTAGAATCC
>JXPZ01022672.1:0-40835 GCA_001014575.1 Themira minor
AACTACTCGACAAGCTCTATCGAATGAGACACATTTTAGAGATTTTAAATTTTTTTGATATATCTCAACATTAAGGCATTTCCCACTAGCAAACCCGAGGTGATTCTTCAACTACTCGACAAGCCCTATCGAATGAGGCATTTAGAGATTTTTAATTTCCAAATATTTTTTGAAATTTTGCAAAGGGGTACCCCTTTCCATATTTGCGATTTTCGTGATTTTTGGCATTTTTTTGAAATATCTCAACATAAAGGCATTTCCCACTAGCAAACCCGGGGTGATTCTTCAACTACTCGACAAGTTCTATCGAATGAGACACAATTTAGAGATTTTACATTTTTTTGAAATATCTCAACATTAAGGCATTTCCCACTAGCAAACCCGGGGTGATTCTTCAACTACTCGACAAGTTCTATCGAATGAGGTACAATTTAGCGGTTATTATGCTTTTTATTTTTTTTTTCTCATTAATATTTGTAACTAAACATATAATAATGTAAAAAATTAAATACAAATTAACAGATACCTCTCCTTATACTTCTTTATTATGATAACAGGGGGTTATCGGTGAACGCCATATGGAAACCCAGCAATCAAAGGCCTTTGCCTTGCGGTCATCTAGTGTGACCTAACAATTAAAACTAAAGTGGAAACGATCAAAAACTACACTAACAACAGATATGTTTATTCTTCAGCCCCTGTTCATTCTGAATGATCGTTTGCATCTCATTAGCCCTATGGTCATTTATGGACTTGAATATAAAAACAAAATATTTTACCCTCCCGTTAAATAATTCCAACTGGTCTGTCCAGTGAGTGATGATGAGTCACATGTTTATTTTGAATGTATAAACAGACGGTCACCTTCTATACCAATTGGGAAATTATATCACAATGAGATCGACTTTTATATTGCATGCTTAAAAGGAAAGGATAAATTTAGCATAGGGCACGACTACAATGAAGTCACAACTTATATCAAGCGGAACAAAGTGGTGGAAATTGCGACGACTCCAATAAGAACAATAAAATAATACAAAAAACCGAAAAATATTTTGAGGTTAAACATACGCAAGCTAAGTGGTAAATAACAATTAACATCTGTGGTTTTGAAATCGGTACACTGTAAATAAGTTAACAAGGTAAGATTAATTACCGTAAAACCTAGAATGTTACAAAACAATACTAGCTCAAAAACAGACGTAGATATTAAACTTTGAAAACGCATCTAAAACCTATATTTATTGTAAGTTTGCCTTACATTTTTCGCAGTGTTGTTTTCTATCACTACACTGCTGCACGCAATTTGCATTCTACATTATAATTTATGTACCCACAATATTTGGAGAGGAACTATTAAAATAATTCGTTTTCAGCAAGCCGGAATGACATCGTATACAATTCCTATCAACGCAATTGAACTAACTTATCTTCCAATTACGGTCAGATTCATCGTTGGCAAGAAAAAGCAAATTGATTATCAGAACAGAGAATATATTGAAGGCATATGGTTGGCATAAAAGCATAACCAGTACAAATTTTAGTTAGTGAGTGAATTCCCATAGGTTTATTGGGTGACTATAAAAAAATCGAGGTGCTTAACCTACCACAATTTCGATTTCGCGCCTCCAATTCAATGGGAATAAACGTTTCCAGACTTGGTATCGTTCAATGTTGAGTCCCTCTTTCATCACCAGTTCGTCGCCCACTTCCAAGTAATGCTCCTTTTTGAAGCTGAATGGTCGCCAGCGTACATCACGCAATTGCTTATCCGTCGGTTTATTGGGATCCCTGTGATGTACATAAACATAAAGTTAGTAAGTTATAATGAATAACTGTATTTTTAATACCCTTTGTAAGCAAATGCCGAAAACATTCGTGTCCATATATTGATCATTTTAAATTCCTTATCGTCCTTGGTATACATGCGACTGACAGAGGGCTCAACAAACAAATACATTAGGTCATCATGATGAATAACGCCGTAAGGCATATTTTCCGGATAATAGATGTGACTACGATTGCTCTGATAAGTAAAATGATAGTAATATACCTTAGTGGTGCGTGCAGCCAAGTGGACAAAACGATGTACTGCGAAACCAGTCAAAGCATCTGAATAAAGCTGTTACAGGAATTAAAATCAAAATATATTTTCCCAAAGAGAACAGTGGGACAAACCTGAGCTAAAGGCTTTAAAGATTCATGGCCTTTAATTGAATTGTCACCAAAATAGGACTTTCTTAATTCCATGCTAATATTTTCGGCTCTGGGACTACTAGCATTGAAGAGGAAGCAAATTGGGGCGATCTTATTAAAATTTTGCAGAAATGATGAACGCAGTAGTTCATTTTCGAGTAAAGCTGAGTTTGAATATTAATATCATACATATTAAAAAATTTTTTTAAATATCTTATATGTTTGTACTTACAAATCGCTGGTCCAACAAACTCATCTTTTGTCATACCAGCAATAACCGGGATTTTCATGAAATTCCCATTTTGGTATAGACGAACAGGATCTTCTGTGAGGAAACGTTCTTGACCAAAGTTTCGTTCGATTACAGGTTTCCATAAAATCAATGGATTATTCCGATCAAATTCGAACATTTTCGTTAGGGTATTGGCGTACTCAAGGTAATGTTTCTGTAAACAAAATATTTGTATACCCTTTGTAGAAGTTGACTGCTACCTCTTCCTTTACCGATCTCATGCACTCCATCATTGCGGTCATATTTTCTTTAGGGCATGCCAAAAGACTAGCCTGACGTTGAGCCAAATACATTTGCTCCTCAGGTGGGGTCCACTGGCCCGTTATGGAGCCACTCATCACAATAGCACGATGAAATAGATTTTTTGACATCGGGGAAACCATATGTAAAGTAATACTCATGGCACCAGCACCATATCCCATTAATGTTATGGCGTTTGGGTCACCGCCAAAACGTGATATATGCAATTTTAGCCATCTCAATAGTTGCACTTGATCTTTCAGGCCCATATTGCCGGGGGCGTGTTCAGTGCCGGTGCTTAAGAAACCCAAACTGCCGAGCCGATAGTTAAACGTGACTAACACAATATTTCGATCCATAAAATATTGAGGACCTGCGAAATTTTTACTCTGCCCTGATAAGGAATAAAACCCTCCAGGATGGATAAAAACAATAACGGGTTTTTTTACATTGAAACATTCCCCTGTGGGTAGTTCACGTGTGTAGATATTCAATTTAAGACAGTCTTCGGATATGTCTTCACTGTACAAACCAGGTTGAGGGCATTTGGGCCCATCGTATGTTGCATCCAGGATATCGAACCATTGATCAACTGGCTCAGGAGGCTTAAAACGTAATTCACCAATGGGCGATTTCGCATATGGAATACCACGAAAAGCGTAAAAATTTCGCCCCGATTGAGATGGTAATATGGTACCACGTATTTTGCCCAAACCAGTGGTTAAAACCATATCCGATAGTTCCTTATGACTTCCGATTTCGAAAAAGCCATAAGCACTGACGACTAAAGCAAGAACAAACCACGAAATAAACATCTCACCACAAGGAACTATTAAGTACAACTAGTTGTGAGATTCGGTCATGTGCTGGCTTTTATAAAGCTTTGGGCAACTCTACTAAACTTGCAAATTGATGGTAATGATGAAACCAAACCAGTCATTGGCAGGCCAACACGTATTCTTATTGCTTCTTTATTGAACTTGTTGGTCTTAATTAAAATAAATGATCCTTTCAAATCGGCTATCATTTTCCATGACTTCTTTAATGCTCACTCCCTCTGTGTCGGTATCATTCACGCTTCCCATGCCCATTTGTGCCCTTGAAAATGCACTCATAAATTAGGATCAATATCTAGAACGACTGTGTGGGAAGACAACACACACCCTGCTTTAATAAAATGTTGGTAATTTCACACCTTATTTCATATTACAATTTCTTCTTGTTTTCTTCTGCTGTTTCGTAGTAGTTTTTCGTTTTGCTCTCGATTTCCCAAGTGAACTGAAAATGCTTGCGTGGTTCATGGTAGTTCAAACACCCCAAAAAGCCGATTATATAATTTAAATGCTATGAAGCGACCTTAATGACTTATAGAGAGGACGAAGTCATAATATGGAACTTACGTTTAATTTTTTTTTCTATTGTACTCCTGTCTTAGGGGGTTTTTAAGTGAAGTGGTAAGTAATATGTAGTCATTATGTTATCGAAGAGTTGTCGTTTAATGATCTATACCGATTAATAGGAGCGGCCCTTCAAACATTTAATTTCACTTCCTACTCTCACGGTTTTTTTCCACGACTTATCTTATTGAACCTCTTTATGTACGTGAACCATGAAAAACCTAGCCAGATGATGAATCGTTTTACTAAATACCTAGTCTTCGACATATTCGAATTGCCTTTGTCCAAAATTCTCAATTGGTAATTTTTATAATAATTTTCTTTCGTAGTGATGGATCACTTGAATAACTATGCCTCTAGCCTTTTCAGGGATTTTTTAAGGGTTTATATGGCAGACGCACATTAACGCGTGCTCATTCTCACTATTCCATCCATCGACCATAACCGTAAACAGCATATGCAGATTTCATACATGGTGTAAAACACCTGGTCCTGCCCACTCACAACTCAAATAGTGTTGATTTTTATCTTCAACGTCTTAATTGCGATTCTACACATGTGGGGCATAAGTAAACGTTTAAAGCAAAGTGACGAGGACATGTGAACGACGATTTGTTGCAAGAAAGTAAACGAAAGGAAAACAAAACGAAATTGAAAATTATGACGGTAGTGCATACTGTGATACAGCGTACTACAGTACAATTTGATTTTGTGGCTCAACTGCAGCAATGTAATTTCCTCTCTTACTGAGGGTCGTTGGTGGCACACGTTGAAGATGTTCGAGTTATAACGTAGCAGTAAGTGAACCTTGTGGTTAATTTTGTTCTTTGCCTTTCAGCCTGACGACAAAACGGCAGGTGGCGATCTGCGACCCTACGTTTCAGTCGTCTATTGAAGCCAGACATCAATGGTAGTAATAATATTGTTGTTGTTGTCTGGTTGGCCGTTCGTCGCCAATATATTTTATGCCTTTGCTTTTGCCCAATATGTTTTGCCACAAGACTGAGGCTCGTGCCGCTTTCTACTATGCTTCAACATTATGAGTAATCACCACCAGGATGTGCCTGGCCTAATAGTAACTTTGCATTGCCAGGCAAAAAAACAAAACGAAAAGAGGTGCGAACAATTATACCAATCACATTAGAGCAATCACACTCAGTACGATACTTTAGCATAAGGCGAATGCAATAACAATTATTATCACAGATATCTTATTTAGAGTAAAAGAAAAAATTTTCATTTTATCGAACAACAAAATTATTTGAAAATTTCATGACTTGTTTTTTATTCTTTTATGTACATATTTTACTTTTATTTTTTGAATTATATAATACATTTTTTTGTAATAAAATCGGTTTTCAACGGGTTAATTATCATGGAATCAAAAGTTAACACATAACCAACAAATAACTACCATTTGGATTTTAACACGTACGCAAGGCACAGCAATTTGACAGTTGGTGTGGCCCTACACAATGTATTGGTTTTTGCGATCAAATGCGATAAATCACAGCATAACAATTAGTAGAACAATAAGTTGAACTTCACACGTAAATACAGGTTCGCTATGAAATGTGAAATACTAACTAACTAAGTACCTTAAACTATATAGGCGCATAAATAACTTTAAACATTTTTCAAATTTCTTGAAAATGTAAATAACTAGTCTAATAGTATATAAATTAACTTATTATTAATGATCGTATCTATATGGCAATTTTGTCAGAGGTACAATAGCATTTGTTTAAACCAAGAAGCTAGTAGCTTCTTTACACTAGGTCAATTGACAACAAAATACAAACAAAAAAATACTACTTGCATTTTTGTTTTGGATTCGCGTAAGCAAAGACAATACAATTCGTTTCGGCGGCAGCGGGAATTGACCGTAAAAAAAAACAAATTATTTATATATTTCTTTGTTGGAGAAACCCCTCAAAAACAATCATTAATTAATAGGAACTCACACATTTACCTTTGTCCTTACAAATATTCGCTTAGTTTCCGAAACGATTCGTTTTTGTTGTGATGTAAAGAGCATTTGTAGTGGTTACATCATTTTTCGCACTGTTATTTGTAAATGTTTTGTACCTAGCACACGTTTTTCATTTTTGAGGTTCTTTGGATTGGCTTTGTATGCAAGCGTTGCTTTGACACATAATAGGATGCTAATTTTTCCAGTCAAAGAGGGGTGGAACTGTGGAGGGGTGAATCATTGAATGATGGGTGCGTTGAATCATGACACATATCTGCAAAACAATAAGCCTTGCCATATTTCTGGTGATTGGTATTTCAGGTAATGATCCTTATCACTACCCACTAATGATTTATCTAATAAATTAATCATTTTGACATTTTCTAGTAAGCACATGATGGGAAAGTGTTCAGTGTTGTATTAAGTAAGAAGCCTTCGTAGATTGCTTCCACCTCGTTGTAGTAAACCCTGAGAAGGAGAAGTGTATTGTGATTAACGATAACCTGTAACTGATGTTGATAATTTATTAACATTGTTGTTATCCAAACTAAATACAAAAATACAACTTGAACTTGTCAGAGTAATAAATATCTTTGGTCTGGTCAAAATATGNATTGAACTTGTAATAAATATCTTTGGTCTGGTCAAAATATNTGCAATAATCAATTTTATAAAAATTAAATAAAAATTTTATAAAAATATATGAAAATTTTGTTTCGACTTTTACATTCTATACATTTACAGATGGTTTATTTCGTAACACACCGATTTGTCGTTGTTATTCATTGTTACCATTACCAACAAGAACATTGTACCGATTAACTTTCTCACTATTATGGCTGTTTATCTATAACCTTATAAAAACCGAATGCTAGGCACGTGCCAATATGAAAACATCATCACGACAATTGCAGGCTCAGGAGGGTAACAATCTTCCACACTCGAAAAGCATACGAAATGAGTTAAGTGGCATGGTGAAAAATTCGCAAAGAATAAAACCATGGGCTCTCTTTCCATGCCCTGTAAATATGATGACATTAAAGCAACTTCAGTCACACTGGTTTCTTCTGCCCATTTTTCCTTGATCAATTCACTGTTGCCTGTTGTGCAACTCACTTAAGATTTCTTCTGCTGGTACCGCAGATGTCCGTATGTGTTCAGTCAAAGTAAGCCCGATTAAACAAAACAAAGAAATTAAAATTGTTCATGGCACAAGATTTTTGTGACCACCTGTTGCCACCACCACGTCTGTTTGCCGATTCAACAACAAAGTCTTGGGAGAGGTAAAAATAGTTCTTAGTGCCATGAGGCATCCATATTAATTGAAATTAAGCAATCTGTACGGCCATTTAAATGGGATAAAGTCACTTTCAATAATCATTGAGTCGTTGGGGACAGTTATTACCTATATGATTTAATACATGGCCTCAAGCTATACCTACACCTACCGTATACTTCATTAATGTTATAAAAAATGCCAATTAACCATTTATTCTTATTGGTATTTTCTTAATAACGATTAAAATAGCTAAATCGTCTGACCAACTGACTAAGTGAACATATTCTAGATACCAAGCCAAAAAGCCCGCCCATTTGGTCTACTTGAAATTATAGTGTATGTGAGGCATTGAATGCGGGACTGCAGATGCCAATAATGCCAAGCGTAAGTCGCAGTTTATGTAACTTATCTCAAAAGTCATAAATGAAAAGACAACAAAAATATCAGAGATATGCATATTTAGCATATTGACCCGACGTGAAAATCAAGGTCGTGCTTGAATATTTAAATAAATAACTCGAATGATACTACCTAAAGCTACTCGAGGTTTTGAATTGTTAACTGAAACACAAAGTAAAAGTATGAAACTAAAATACGTTTGTGGGTGTTTAGACTCATATAACTTCCAATTACAAAAATTATTTCCTACCTGCAAACATCTTACGTCGCAGCTCATCTGATAATTTATAAGGAAATTACCTCTTCTCAAAGATGTTTGGTTGTTTCGTCTCCCGACCATGTCAGGAGATAAGATGGGGTACCTCATTTCTCTTAACGACCGAGCATGCCAATTCCCCTCGATCAAAATTAATAAATAATAACAAAAAGCCAAAAAAATAAATAAAACAAAATGTTAAAGCGTACCACAACCTGTTTGTACGATCACCTCCTACCCTTGAGGTTGTAGTTGCACATATTTCCGACATCTCTTTTAATGAGATCCTCAAGTATAAAGTGTGTGCGTGTTCCACCGGACAAAACGCTTGAAGCCAAATGTGGTAAGTGGATTTTTTATTTCATTAGATGGTGTCAGTTCCTCACACAACACCCAGGCATTCAATAAATTATACTCTGCAAAGTAAAGAACCCTTCTGCCCACTTTGGAATTTGTAAAAAAAACGAGAACAATCACACCTAATGGGTTCAATACATTCATAAAAAAGAAACATCGTCAGGGTGATCCCTTCTGTCACGTTACATAAAGAGGTGGAGAGCAAGCGAACAGCACTCGAGGTCCCTGATCGAACGTGAGTGCATTAATGAGTGACGATGAACAACCAAAAATCAACAAATTATATTTCGTCTCTGTTTTCTCATGTCCGGGTACCTTGTGCTTAACTCATTTTCATTTTGGCATAATTCCCGAAGGCTTTCAGTCTTGTTTGCACATCGTCGATTATGTAGCGAGAACACATTTACACAGAAAATACCAATTGCATGAGGTCGGCTGTTTTGGGCTCTTTCATTATTGTCACCAAGAGGCGACAAAAATCGATTTAATTAAGGGGTCCAAACATCTCTTAACTATTTTTTCCTAAAGAAGAGACCTATATTAAATGTGCCATTACATTTGCGACCCAAAGAGAGACCCAATAAAGTATATAATAAAAAATCAATTATTTCGTTCTAACAATCATACTAGGCTGATGAAGTTTCATGTTATGATCACAAAAATTACAAAATCTACAGAAGTGTAACTCATATACGTTGCATGAGTTTCGGTCTCATTCATCCATTCGTTTCCTCGTTTTACCTTTAAACTATAATTGCTTGTTTTGACAATTTTTCTATGTTAATTATATAGCAATATGCAAACATTTTGTTGCCACTACAAAATCCATTTTAGCATGAAATGAAATTTGTTCGTTGTTCGCCTTTTTTCTTTTTACCTCTTATATATACATAAATCCGTCAATCACATAATACACTTTAAAGATGCCTCCTCAATGATTTGTATGATTCTGTTCTCTACACATTTTCGTTTTCTTGAAACTGTAAGTGTGCGTGTTTCTTTTGTCGATCACACCTCTATGCTCTTTAGTTGAGAACTCAAAATTGAACTGGCCTGAGCTTGTAAGGTAATCATGTTTCATTTGCACCAAAAGTAATTATGACACTGCGACCAAGAGGCTAACTTCATTTTTCGATGAATTATTTCGACTGACAGGTAGCCAAGCATTTGGCAAGCTTTCTCTTTGCATTAATAATTAGAAATATCTTATTTTGAGAGCTGGGTATGCCAAGTCGACTTAGGTACGAGTAAAATTTTATAAAAATAAATATATGGGGATTCTCTATTAAGTCTAGTAGTAGAGGCATTAGTATTATAAAAAAGTGATCAGTACAGGTAGCAAGGATGAAGTTAATGGCCCAAATGCCCATCGAAAGCAGCCAACCAAAGAGCCGTATTTTTCACCTGACCAACCCGCATTAACAACAAACGAACCAACCAGACGACAAAAAATTTAAAATACAATAACAAGAACTCACAAAGTCGCAAAGCGCGCACGTACAATTCGTACGTAATTTGTGAAATTGAAGCGGGTGATGGAGATGACAAATAGAAATTTCAGGTTGCTTACAGTTTGACAAGAAGACGAAACAGAGAGAGACATCTTTCCCATGTTACCTACAATTAAGAAATATACGGGAATAAAAGAAAGTGTGAGGGGGCTGTGTTTATTTTAATTGTTTAATGTTTTTTTTTTGTATTTTAGAAAAATTGTACTGCCAACATTTTGTTAATAATTGTAACTACATGAAATTAAAAAACAAACATTTACTGCTTCTCTAACCTTCAAGACAGGAAATGTATGCCAGCTAGTTCATATATTTAAAACTTAAAGGGTTTCACTTTTTCATCGTATTCATTCAGTTGCGAAAATATACGGGCTAAAGGCACGGCGAATACAAATGAGAGTTAAGATAGAAATCCGCTAGACAATTCAGGTGACAATCAAAGAGCGGTTATAAATGTAGCTGTTAGCCGCTTAGGGAAGGGCTAATTTAGTACCCTCAGCATTATTTTAAAAGCAATTTCTAGTTTTATTGAGTTACAGCTGCGACTTTGATATCAGTAGGAGATATTTCCTTAGCACTTCCTCCCTCACAACCCTGGAAGTGAACAATAAACATCACCACTTTTAGGTTCAAGGTGGAGACCCCCGGTGTGGTCCATTTCAATAAATGATAATTTAGCACAAAAAACCATTTGTATATCAGCGGCGTCTGTTAACCTCATCTAATGCTTTTAACTCATGACTAATGCCTGTCACTCCACGAAACGCCTCAAATTAATCATACACAAATGTTAAACCGTTGAACGACAAGAAACAAAATAAATCAAGGTAAAGGAAGATATTTGTGATATGTCGATGGCTGCAAGAGTGGAGAAGGGTGCATGGCAACCAACAATTTTAAGATGATATGTAAATGTTATGATGATGATTTTCTAGGGAGTTTTTTTTGTTTGTTGTGTGGATATTTAATAGTTTAATAATTACTGTTTATAATTTTAACTCATACATTTACATGCATTTAACTCAAAAGAGATAATTATCTCTACTTAAAATCTCACTACAAATTTCTAATGGTATTCAAAATTAAACAAATGCATACATAATCCTTAAACCACCGCAACTCGTACCAATGCTTATGCTGTTTCTGTCTCATTCTTACACCCCCGTACCAAAGAAATTTATATATTTTATCCGACCAATCCCTTGTCTTCATTTTGACTGGAAACTGGAAAGGCCTCGTCCCGCAAACTCCAGCTGGCTGTATCAAACATAAGTCTCAACCCGCAACAGCTTCTTTTTGGGTGAGTTTTTTTGGAGTATGCTTGCTATTTTATGCGGGTGGTTTTCAAATTTAAAAAAAAAAATTGGATAAAGGTGGAGCTTCAAATCCATTGTAGTGAATTTTATTGATATGTCTAAATAAAGCCAAGGGGAAACTAAATAAACGTCTAGTTTGCTATATGTTGTTGTCACTACAAAGACAAATCCATTTACTTTACTATATTGTCTCTGGATGGCTTCGGCTGAAGATGTTTTTGTGTGTTTGCGCCGTTTTGTTAGATCTCAGAAGTGTCATTGTGAACTCAAAGTGACGAACGGGTATCAGTTTTAAGTCTTCTAATGTGCTCGTCTGCTATTATTAACGATAAACCAAAATTCATTGTGAATAAAATTAAAATGAATTTTAAAACGAATGAAAATTAAATATATTGAAGTGAGAAAGTGATTTTTACATACAACGAAAACTAAAAACAAAATGATTGTGAAAATATAATACAAACTTGGAAATATATGCTTAAAACAATACAAAAACTAATAAAGAAGACCGACAACTACGATAGTTTGCAAAATAATTCACTTCGCATATATATCGGAATACTTTTTAAGAATATGGTCATTTCGTAAGTGTTTGATATAAAAGCAAAAATTCTTTTTTCTAATTGAAAAACTCCAGTGAAAAAGAAAGCCGTTACGACGAAGCATGGAAACATGTTGTTAAGATACAATGGACTACCCAAAATAGAGAGATAACGTTGAGAGAATAGAGTGATTCATGAAATATTCTTTTGGACGAAGGCTTGACCCCTGCACAGCAGTTTGTGTTTGTTGAGTACATTGAAAAATTATTGAAGCCTCCATCGACCACCCACATACTCATTATTCAAGCTCATTCTTTTCGTGGGGCTTTTCAATAGAAAATATGACGGGGGAACTTGTGTCTCCACATTCAAACATAAGATATGCAACGAAATGAACAAAGAATGTAGACATAAATTCCAATTACTTAAAAGACGATGTTACCATCACACAAAATCAATGGGACCGC
Source organism: Themira minor (assembly GCA_001014575.1). NCBI lineage: Eukaryota > Metazoa > Arthropoda > Insecta > Diptera > Sepsidae > Themira > Themira minor. The sequence goes on from JXPZ01022672.1 coordinate 12,222, forward strand.
CGACGTCGGTCGTTATCGTTGAAAATTGACCAAAACAAAATAACAATTGGTAAAGGTGACAAAATTATTACCATTTCTTTAGAGTTGTTGTTGCTCTTTTAATTTTGGAAGAGCTCTTAAGCGTGTAGAGGCAATGAAGATCGGTCTGATAAGAATTTCATGTCGAAATGTGTTAAAACAGAAATTCCTTCGCTCAAATCAAAAAAGACATGAGTACAGATGCTGACCATTGACCAAAACAACTCTAAGAAGTATTACAAGCCTCGAACACAGGTAAAGAACACCCTACCTCTATGTTGTTGAGATATCATGCCGTGATTGTATTTTGTAGACCACCTCAGGGTTATTTGAGTTGTAGGAGAGGTAATACAGATAGAAATACAACAAAAATCAGCGCTATCCCTCAACTGAACCTGCTGTTTTCCCAGTACAAATAAAATACTTCAAATACTTCAAATTAAATAATTATAAATTAATACCCAAACATATTTACTCTAATGACTTGTGCTGTCGTTTTCCCACTTTTTATTGTGTGTGGCATGAACAGTGATCACCATATATCATTTTTGAGTGTTTTATGATGAAAATGTACATATAAAAATATGTAAATGACTCATAAGAGGTCTAATTTAGTTTTTGTTTATTTTTTTTTTTGTACTGATCTATCGAGAAATAATTAATATGACGGATTACATATTTTTAAATTGAGGAAGACTATGGTGAGCACATTTTATACAGCATTACCGTAAGAAGTTAAGTTCATAACTTTTTAAGCGCCTCATATATAACACATTCTATTTCGTAATTATTAGCTTAATCTTATTATAATAAAATTAGTTTAAAGAAGTGTGCCAAGCCCTTCAGTGATCACTTATGATTTATATTCTTTATGTTATAAACGATTTTTTGGAGATTAACACACTTTATGTAAATTTTATGATGTATTACCCTTATTAAAAAGGCGCCTTTAAACAAACGATAAACATTATATTTGTAACAAATAAAAAATGGAAAGAGTTTTTCTGGTAGATACCCAAGGAAAATCCATGTGATCATTTAAGTAGTGGTTGGTGTTAGATGGAGGACAACTTAATTATAAATCGAAAATGTATAGCTTTATATGCGGATAGCATTAAAACCTACTTAATTACAGATCGTTAAATCAATATCACTCTCATCGGATTACACGTTATAAAAAAGGAACATAACTTTAAATTGGAGGCTTGTAAATTTATTTTTAGAGAAGACTAAAATTTTTTCAAAATTCAAATATGTATTTTTCTGTATTCTCTTCCATGTTCCGTTTAGAAATGCATACTCTTTCAATATTCGCAAATATCGTAGTAACATGAGTCTTAAATCGATAAAACGCGACTGGGATATCAATGATGCCATAGTACCTCAAATTTGTGACACTGACTTCGATGTGTTCAACGATTGGGCGGACGGCCATTTGCGTCTTGTCTATCCTCTATCCAATGAGGAGGCGAAAAAGCACATCTCCGGCTGGGCGATGCGTAACACTAACAATCACAATGTAAATATTCTGAAGAAATCCTGTTTGGGTGTTCTGGTGTGCTCGCTAAATTGCTCGCTGTCCAATGGCAACAAAATAAATTTACGTCCTGCCATTTGTGATAAGGCTAGACGCAAACAGGAAGGCAAACCATGTCCGAATAAATCATGCCGTGGCGGTAGACTAGAGATTAAACCATGCAGGGGGCATTGCGGTTATCCGGTGACACATTTCTGGCGTCATTCGAATAGTGCCATATTCTTTCAATCCAAAGGTGTGCACGACCATCAGCGCCCTGATCCAAAGAATTCAAGTGTGTCTAAGAGGGCATTCGGCCGACTACCCCTAGAAAGTGGACGTCCATCAACTGGTCGAGGAATAGGAAAAAAAGCTGGTCTACTGACTGGAAATAATCCAAGGACAGTCAAGGTTCGAGTGTTGGCAGTGGGTGGGTCTTAGTAGACTTACTAAAAGAATTGTAATTTCAGAGCCAACATTCGATTTTGGATACTGTGTACAAACCAAGGTCGAGCAATTCTCGGGGGCAAACGTCATTGGAGATCTACCAGTTAAATGGTAAGTACAGGCCTCCCTTCTCAGTTGATTCTGATCATTACTGTTCGAAGTTTTTTATTCACAATATTTGTAGTTCTAAAAAATGTGTGATTTACATTTTCCTCATTGCAGCATGTGGCAAATGTTCTGCTTATACGCACTGCACTTGTACGTACAATGACCAAGCCTCAACAACTCGAGCACAGATTAGCAACTACGATAATCATTTGCAGACTCAGACTGCAACCAGTTCGCTCGTTTATAGTTCCCTAGAGAACATCAGTCCCAATTGTGATCCGACCAATATGTTAACTGTCAATCATCAACATATTATGTACAATTGTCCCAAATACCACTCCACTGCACCACCATCAGTTATTAGCCATCCAAACTGCTTACCGAATTCAGGTGACCTAACCAATGGGTCATTACATTACACATACCATGCCACGGCTATGCATAGAGACTCCCAATGTTATCCTGGAAATGGAAAGTCAGAAATCCTGACAAACCAGGCAACATACTACAATAACAATTGCTCGACTACAATTAACTACAACAACACTAACAATATTTATTCCCCCACCTATGGTTATGAGAATAACGTCAATTGTTCTACAACGCATTTACAAACGCCAGTCATTCAACAACCAACATTACCGACACAACCTGCACAACCACCATCCGAGCCGGAATTTATTAATTATTCACAGGTTAAACATTTAGGAGACTTGGAGTCTTTGGATTTTAGGGCTAATTCAATCAAAAGAACTCAAATTCTACCTATCTCTGGAAAATCGACGTCCACCGAACTGCAAAGCAACAATAGCTGCACGGAACCCAGTAACACCCCACTGGATCATATATATGAGTGTTACTACTCAACACGCAAAACGAAAGATGATGAAAGACAAGAATTGAGTGGTATGGCTTTTATATCCAGCTCAGGCCTATATGGTGGCGCTTGTAGTCCCATGAAATATGAAGTTGCGGGCTCAACGACTTTCTATGATACTTCAGGCAATTCCTATAATTCTGGTGTCACCTACTCTGATACATCAACCCCCCTCTCATTGGGCCATCATACCACAAGGAAAAGTCATCTGTATAATCATAGTCAAATAGGAAATCCTTATGATGGCTATGGTAACAACACATCTTATTATGGGCACTATAACGAGAATATTGGCCCAGCCCCTTTTGGTGAAACAACCGGAGTAATGTTATCGAATCCACCAGCGGTGTTTTATAATGCGCATTGATACTTACTCTTAAAGAATTTTTATAATATAAGAATTACATTTATTTTGAAAAAAGATATGTTTTAGTTTGTAGGTCGTATTTATAGATAACTTAATGCTATAAAATGTGCAAAATTTCCTTTTTAAGAAATAGATTTATAAAATATTATTTTTAACCAACTACTTTTATAAACATGTATTTCAATCCGTTGTGTATTGGGAATACAGATTATGAGTTATATTTACTTTCTCTGAACCCTATTATATTCAGCATTTTAGAAAAGTCTCCACTCTATCTAATGCGCGAACCGTAGCGACAATTCATTTAAAATAATTACTCTTATACATGCATAAAATCGATATGAGTATAAGAGTATGTATTATAAATATACACATACAAATTTGATATATACCATATTTCGAATTAGTGGTGGTTCTTCTCTTATTTATTGTCATTGCCTTTTGTATTATTTTAACTCGTTTTTTTAACGTTATCTTTAATTTTTTTGATTCTTCCATTTAATTCCATATGAATTGTCAAGGGAACTCTAGTTTTTGCTTCAATTTTGTATCCGTTTCTTAGAGCTTTCAAGTGTTTTATACAACATTTGCTCTCACTCTCCCTTGATAAGTTTTCAATTGTATTTAAAGCTCACTATCGCCTCTGCTTAGCATTTTTCTGCTTATCATGTTTCATTAGTCATTCGTACAACGAAGTGGACGGTTTACTCTACCTCAACATTCGTTTAGTAAATTTGAAACAACTTATAATATCTAACAAAATGGTGTACGCTGTTAAGAACAAGGTAAGATTAGAAACGTTTATAATATTATAAAAAATTATAAAGCAACAAAAGTTGTGTTAGTTTTTGTAAAGTTAAATAATCAAAATTCATAAAAAGTAAGCAAAAATATAAATGGTATTACACAAAACCACGAGACTGATGATAATAATGATATCATCTTTAAGCTTTTTAAACAACATCTTTGGCAATGTTGCCACCAACTTCATTTAATAGTCTTGCCCTCAAAAAATTGTAAAAAAAATTCAATATCATTGCATATCTAAATTGTTCTCTAATAAAATCAAAAAAACGACGACGAAGCAAGTTAACGAAGCAAGTTATCAGCCGGTTTTGTTATANTAAAAAAACCAAAGGAAAATGTTTTCCCCAAACCTCCATCACTGTGTTACAAATAAAAATTATAATACAAACAATACAATAAAAACTGGCACCAACATAATTATTGCAAAAGTACATTTCTTTAGAAGCACATTGGAAAAGTCCGTAAAAACATTTTGTATTCTCTTTTCCATAAGTAATTCATAGTGATTTTAGGAGAAATATTTCAGGTGTCAACGAAGCAAGTTATCAGCCGGTTTTGTTATANCAAAAAAACGACGACGAAGCAAGTTAACGAAGCAAGTTATCAGCCGGTTTTGTTATATTACTTAAAAGTTAAATATAAAATAAATAAATGTTTGAAAAAATCGAAAACTTTACATTTAATGGTTTACAAAAACACATAATACTTTGTGTTTTATTAAACATAATTCATACGTTTCACAAATAAACTCGTAAAGTTTCATTGTAATGTATGACGTCATATGCATTGCTTTTTCTCGCTATCACGTTTTCGTAAGATTTTATGGTTCAACAAATTTTGAAAGTAATAGGTTGCATCAACCACATCATTCTCAGTTTTTCTCTCTGAAATTCATCATCTTCATGATGATGCATTTCTTAGTATCTTACTAAGCAAAATAGCTACAGAATCTTACTAAAATTGCTAGAATCAGTTCGTGATTCATGTTTAATAATTCTTTATAAATTTTCAGAACCAGTTTTTGCATTGAATCATGAGCACATAGCTGAATTTATTTATTTCTTCGTGTGTTATGCAGTATTGCTTGTTATATGGCGTTGTAATCTATCCGTTTAACTAAAAAAAGTTTTTAGTTAATAATTCAACTTCAACTTATTTCTATCATTTGTTTGACGGAAAATCAATAAATTGCTGTACAAAACATTTTTTCGCTGAAGTAAAATTTACTTAATTTCGCGTTCTAGTTTTGGGTTTTTTTATTTATTTTTTTTTAGTTCATAAAACATATTAACGACTGATAAGAAAAACCGATAACCCTTAAGATAAGACTTAAAATTTAGTTGAGGCAAAGCTTTCAGTGTTTTAAACCTTCATTGCAATACGCCGTATAATTGTAACATTTATTAAAACGAAATCAAATTTCGCATTTTGCAGGAAGACCTCGACCAGCAATTGACGAATGCCGGCGATAAATTGGTTGTGGTGGATTTTTTTGCCACCTGGTGTGGCCCATGCAAGATGATTGCGCCAAAACTGGAGGAGTTTGCCAAAGAATATGCAAGTAAACTTGTCGTCCTTAAGGTGATTTATTCCCCCAACGAAATTGCTTACAACCCTCTTAAATTAATTAGTTTATCATTCCCTTTTCATAGGTCGATGTTGATGAGTGCGAAGATATCGCCATGGAATACAACATCTCTAGCATGCCCACATTCATTTTCATCAAAAACAAGGAAAAGGTGGAAGAATTTGTTGGCGCAAATGTTGACAAGTTGAAACAAACTATTTTAAGATTGGCATAATTGAGGCCTAATACGCTTAATTTCCTTAAAAAGAAGTTAAATGCTTTTTTGTTTTTTTTTTTTAACGTTTTTCTAATAATTTTAAAAAAGGGGAACACTAAAATTATAATTTAAATTTTATAAAACTGAATATGTCTGAATAAGTTCAAGTTCATGCCTTATTTATGTAATTATTATAATTTTCCCGTACATACAAAATTTGTCAATAGATAGATAATATTTCCTTAAACACACAAAATATATAAATAAATAAAGACAAATTTTGCTTTTTTTAATGGCACGTTTTGGTTTTGTAGTGAGATATGTACTCCGTTATATTTGTATGTAGAAAATAAATATTTGCTCGAATAGAAAACTCTTATATTGTGTTGTTTCCCAATGATTAATAGGGACTTCTATTACAAATAAAATGTAAACTATTAAAAGTTTTAACATCATGACCTACCCGAAACGATGTTACGATGGGGTTATGTCCAAATTTGTTGATTCGTGGCTGATAATGAAATTTTCGTTAGGTAACAAAACTCAACTAATCACAAAAATTTTAAACTTCATCCTATTTGTGTACAAATTGATCCCAATTGAGAATACAAGTAAATTCTCTGTGATACAAAGTTAATGGCAATGTGAATATACCTCTCCTTTGGAAAGTATAAAAATGTGATAAATTGTTTCACCTATAGACAAAAAAGTATCAATAGATTCTTGCTGCGTAACCTTATAAGCAGAGAAGCTATTTGTAAAATAAGACAGTAGAATCGAAAACAACAAATACTGTTTCTTGCTAAAAAATATTGATTACAAACATCATTTGTGGGTTGAATTGTTAAACTCGCCACTGACATTGTTTTTTGTTCATCATTATGAATAGATTTGAAATGTTTTGAAATGAAATATATATTTTGACACTATTGTTAATGTACTTATTTCTCATATAATTAACACTAGATTTTTCATGGAATGAACGTACATTTAGAGATACTTTAAATGTACTTAAATTCTCAGTTAAGAGTGGTTATAATTCATAACACAGTGATCATACAATAGTGGAAGCATATATGTATATATATATATATTATTGACTGTGATAAATTTGTTATATATATATAAGATTTGAAACATTTAATGTTTTTATTATTTCAATAAATACAAATTTCTTTTTTATAATTTATTTTTACTCCAAGTTTTGTGTTACTTTATATATAACTCATATAAAATGTTAATTTTTTCTAAAATATATGAACATATGGTTTAATAAATTATAGAGCAACGAGTATATATAAAATAAACAAAGGAACGAATAAATACAAAGCAACGAATGATTTTAGTCGTGAAAATCTGGTACAATTTTGTGGTAAAATCTTTACAAATTTTATCAATAACAAATTTAAGGTTCGTGCATGATATGAACGGGTGTGTGAGAGAACTCAACGACTTTGGATTTTCTTAAGAAAATAATAGACATTTAACATACAATTGAAAACATGTCCGAAAGAAAAAATTTTAATGCGCGTTTTGGTCGATAAAAGGTCAAACAATTTTTGATTTTGCAAATACTTTCAGTAAAACCAATCAAATCAAGATAATTTACATAGAATGTTACAGAAAGTCCCAGTGGAAGTTGTTTCCAATTGTTTTTATCAATTTCGCGCACATTGATTTTAGCTATGTCATTTCCTAAAGCAAATAAAAGTATTAAAAGCAAATATCGTCCATTGGAAACGTCGTCATCACTGTACCAAACATACGATAACTGCACATCTAACCTTAACAATGATGGCTCCTTAACTGCAACCACCAACACCACTTCAGCGATGACAACATTAAATCCTCAGCGTGTGACGAGTTCAAGCACAATGCGTTACCATTCGTGGACGAAAACTAGTTCGACGCGTAAATTCCTGGCGTTTGGTGTGCTAATATCGCTGCTGTTCTGCTATTTGACGTGGGCATCGTTAGCTACCGACAATCAACCTACCGCATATAATCAGAGCTATCAAGGTAATTCTTATTTGCAAACAGTTGACGTTGCATTCATAAATTTTACAACACCAACTTTGCCGACGCAAGAACCCAAGAATCATTTTCATCAAATTGCAAGAATTTCCTCAGCTCAACTAATCGCGTCCCATATAATGGACAATTCAGTGAAGAAATACTCAGACTGTGAGTCAACTCAATATGGATGTCAGTGTTTTGATTAAGTGATTAAATTCTCTCAGCATTGAGTAATCACCACAAAGATTAAATAATATTATGTTAAAAAGATACATTCCCGAAAAAAGAAAAATATGGCCAAGTTGTATAGCGGATAGGGACAAAAAACCACAACCAGACTAAACTCTTACATAACAACAATATGTTCAATTTTGCTATTGTAGTGATAAGAAACCCGTAAATAAATGCAAACATAATTTAATATTCATGTTCTGTCTTAAATATTTCCAGACGGTTTCAGCACAAACAATGTTAACGAATCTCTAAACGTATGTACAGAGGTTTTCACCGACGGTCGTCAGTACATTGACAACCGTCCGCGTCGCGAATTTGACCAGTTGCCAGTAATTTATTTCATCACACCAACGTATTCGCGGCGTGAGCAAATCGCCGAGCTTACTAGATTGGCACATACCCTATTGCATGTTCCACGTTTGCACTGGATTGTGGCAAATGATTTTAAGCAGTGCAATATGTACCTAGATGTTTTGCTCAACAAATTTGGTGAGTTTAATGTGTCATAAGTAGAATCAATTCTTTAAAATCTCTTTTCATTTCTTGTCCGGATGTAGGCATCCCATTTACACACTTGGCAAGTCCTATGCCGGATCCATACCGCAAAAAGAAGCCAATGCCTCGCGGTGTTGCTAATCGTCGTGCGGCCCTGAATTGGCTCCGGTCACGCAACATCACGTCGGGTGGTGTTCTATACTTTGGCGATGACGACAACACTTACGACTTACGTTTATTTTCGGAGATTCGACATACTCAACGAGTTTCCATGTTCCCTGTCAGCTTAATTGGACACTCGGTTAGCAGTCCCGTAGTGCGAGGCGGCAAAGTTATTGGATTCCTCGACGAATGGGTGGCCGAGCGACATTGGCCTGTGGACATGGCAGGATTCGCTGTAAATTTGGCATATATGTCCAACCATCCAAATGCAGGCATGCCATACAAGCCAGGTTATGAAGAGGATTTCTTTTTGCGTAGCATCGGACTCAAATTGGACCTTATCGAACCCAAAGGCAATAATTGCACGGTTATACTAGTTTGGCACACTCAGACCAAAAATCACGAACGCAGCACTATTCGCATTGATCACGACTACTTAGATGACCGTTCGAATTTGGGTGCCTTGTTCCTTTCGCTGGAAAGGATGGGAGTTGCAACAACATCGGATACTGAAGGTGGGTTCGACGAAGTCATTCTTAAAATAAGTTAATTGTTTTTTTTTTTTTTGTTCAGGTGCCAAAGCGGTCGTCAGCAAAAATGGTAAAGTGAAATCGCTAAACTATTTCTTCAGCTGAGCTCCGTTTCGATGGTGGTTGGGTTTGATCTGAACAAGATTTACTCGCACTTAATATTCATCACTCTACAATATCTCTCACGTTCACAGCAAACGAATTTCAGTTGAACGCTATTCGTGCGAGATCGGATCTCACTTGTTAAATATAAATTTTAGTCTTTTGTTTTTATCAGAAGTAAGTGTTAAATTAAATTGCTAATTGTGCATGCAAACAATTACTCAGTGCGTATTTAAGTTGTCCGAGCCAAAGAGTATACTGAAAAACCTTAAGCTATTATTTTATCTAGTTGTAGAGCATTTTTTCTTGTTGTGTTCTTTAAACATTTCTTAATTTTTTAAAAGTCCTTATTTTTTTGTCACTTTCTGTATATTTTTTTTTAAATTTTATTTAAAAATATCGCCTCCATTTATTTTTTTATTTTCATTTAAATAATCATTTATTCGTAAACTTTGCTCTCAATTCATTAGCGTACTGAATTTAAAAATAGTTTTTTTTAAATTGATTAGAACAAATCATGTGCTTAACTGGCTTTTTTATACATTGAGTAATTGAACTGTTGTATTTAAGGACGTTAATTTTCATACTAATCAAGGAATTAAGTATAGTTAAATAAGATATTATGTTGCCAGATTAATAACGCACCATTAAGAAGAATATTTATTTAAATAACTTAATATACTTTTTGTATCGAACAAAACCCGACATTAATTGTCATTGAAACGTATTGAATAAAAATAAATTGTTCATTTTAATGGACTTTTTTTAACAACGTACACCTAAATATTTTCAATGAATTTGTTTAAGTTGTTTCTAAATATATTTCCAAATTTACAAACACCCTCTTTGTTAAATTGAAATTGAAAATGATAAAACGATTTTCGCGGAACATCGCATTCAGAACACACCAACGAAATATCTTATAGTATGCACTTTAATGGTATATGAAATGTTCGACCTATAATTCGAAAAGGTAACCAAAACTACATTTCTTATTTCGACATTCATTTGTCTTTTTTTTTTTTGGTTATGCCAAAACCAACGTTGTAGTCACCGTTGGCCAAGTCATGAAACTGTTGACGATACGGTATGCGTTGAATACCGCTTAAGATTGTGTATTCTGGTTCTAGTTAATATTCATTACGAACAATTTGTACATAAATTATTTAATACTGAAAAAAGTGTAACGATAATTTTTATTTATGTAATACATAATAAATTTTAACGATTGTACATGTGATGTAGTTCAAGTAAGACATGTATAATTAGAAATAAGAGGTGTGTTTTAGAACATACACATGTTCAAAATTTGTTTTTCATAATCTTTAATTGTGTCTATGCATGTTTTCAGAACAGAAAATTTTTATAGGGTCCGATGGAGTCCATCAAAGCATCGGCCAGTCCGATGTTAATATTTTTACTTGTTTTCTTTAATTTTGCATCTTATGTATAGTTTAAGATTACAAAAGTTATACAAACAAACATTTTGTTCGCTCTATCACTAACTGATAAGCCCTTATCATCTTTTCATTTAACTCAAACCAGACTTGCGCTTGAATCAAACTCCGACAGTGGCATTATCTTGAGGGATGTTTCATTTCGTTCATTCGTTGCTGTAGTGTCGTCAGAGACGGACGTGTCCTTTTCTTAACAGTTTATAAAGAGTTGAAACTTTTAAACGGAAACGGAAGTTCGATCATTAGTGAAACGTGTACGTATTCCTATATGTAGTTTTGTGTTTATTGAGTGTATGGTGTTAGCTTGCCATTTTGTGTTATTTCTTAAAAATAATTAATGTACGTTTTCGCTGGTTGTGCAAGAGTGACAATGCTAGTGCGGAAAAGATTGTAATCGAGCGAAGGCGACAACTCTAAGCACGTGTTGAATGCGTGCATTATAGTAAACACCATTTCTAACAGGAAAACACAAGGCAGTAAAATTATTGAGATCGAGTGTTGATGGACAATTATTAAAATTTTGCGACGAATTTTGAAGCAAAATTATGAAAAATCAATAAAAATGAATAGGGAATTGATAATTCCTATGCTTATCAGTGATAATAAAAAAATTGTAGTTCATGATCCCAATTTCACAAAATTTCTGAGAATAACTAAACCAAAACTGATAATAATCGCAATGATTTTCGTTCTTTTTAAAACAATTTAGCTGCACTGATGATGCGAATATGAAATTGATTATACGTATTTGGGCATGTGTTTGAAAAAACAGCAATGTCTTGACTTTATCTGTACTCTCCAATACATTTCATCTTCAAAAAATGAAAACATTGCCCTTTGTGTTATTGACAAACCAAAATCATCGTGATAACAGCTACTAAATTGGAAGACGTTTCATTAGTAAATACAAGTATATGATATAAATGCAATATTTGACGTAATGCGAATATATATGGCACAGACAATTATTTGAACTATTTAAACTTATTCTCCAAATTTGGATCGCATCCGTCCGGGGTCACAAGTGGCTCTCAAACAGGTTTTTTTCATAATTTCATTGAATATTAAAATACATATTAAACATTTTATATAAATAATTTACATTTTTTATACACCTTCCTAAAAAAAAAGAGCATAAGAAATCGAAACCGTCGACAACAATGCACCATCAAACCCACAGGTTTGGTAGTGGTAGCACTCCACGGCTTCTTTTTGTTATTTTACTGCTTACATCTTGGGGTCAATTAATTAAAGCAGCTCTAAGCAGTAAGTAATTGTAGCTACTAACAGAATCAGCTCCAATTAAAAAATTTTGTATTCAATCCAAAAGATCCCCTTAAGGACCCTCGTATTTGTGGGCGCCCTCAATGCGAAAGTTTGACTTCAAAATTTGCCTACGGCGATACTGTCTACAAATATGATTATACTGTTAGCGTGAGGTCAGAATTCTCTGGCACAGGTGACAACACATCCGATCTCATTGTAAAAGTAAATTTGGATTTGTTATTTCCCAAACCATGTGAGGGGTATCTACGCATAACGGATGTGAACTTATGGGATAAACCAACATCTGGGGCTAGTAGCTCATTTAATGCGCCAACCTCTTCGGATGATTCCTACGACTATTACAATGAGCTTTCAGAGGCATCGGCGACTAACTCACTGGAACTTGAAAGTTTGGAGTCGGTACATCCAAAGTCAAATGAAATGGCTTCGGATTTGAAGCGGTACATGTTGCGTTTCGCTTTCGATGATGGTTTAATAGGTGAAGTATGCCCAAATGTAGCGGAACCCATATGGGTGTTAAATTTCAAAAAGGGTATTCTTTCAACCATTCAAAATACGATGATACGATTCGATGTGGACTTTAATACTACCGAAACTGACGTTTCTGGTGAATGCAATATTCATTACTCGCTGTATAGCACGGACAATGTTTTTGTCACGATAAGCAAAGTGAAGGATATAGCATCCTGTCGGAATCGTTATAGTACACAGTCTATATTGCAAACCACGCCATACACGTTTAGAGATGATAAGACCATTTGGCCGATATTGAACTCGAACAGTTATTGTAATGTGAGTAAAAACAGAGCATATTTATAAAAATAGTTTTCAAGAAATTTGAATTTCACAGATGACCATCGATCGTAATTTGTATAAGGAGGTGTCATGCTTTGAACGCCATCAATTGATACCATTCTCAAATAGCAGCTCTGGGGCAGTAACCACAAGTCATTCGAAATTGGAATTTAAAAGTGAAGAGTCCTACAGCAAAGGGGAATTTTTAGCTGAGAGTGAGAACATATTTCCATAGAATAATTTCTGAAAATTATAATCAACATGTTTGCAGATGCTGACCTAATCGAAAAACGCTCCACGTTAATTTTCGATCATACACCGTTAATCAAACCTACCCATAGTGAAATAAAAGCAGCACGTGATTTGTTACAGGGCATGTGTGCTATGGGATTTCCGAATATTCAACGAGATTTTATAGATGTGTTTACTAATTTCTTGCAAACAGCTAAGAGTTTGGACTACAGAGCATTATCGCAATTGCTGGCCCGCGCCGAAGGTATTTGTTATAATGGCAAGTGAGTACCCATAACGATATGACCTTTGAGAATTATTATCTATAATTTTCTTCCATAATACAATAAAAAGGAATCACGTTTTGGAATCGCTGCCCTATATAGCCAGTACAGCCTCTTATCAGGTGATGCGTGATCAAATTGTTGCTAATTCCATATCAAAAGTGTTGGCACAAAATTGGATGACCACTTTATCTTTCGTTCAAAGACCCGACGAAGCTACTCTCGACACATTTTACACAATCCTGGAGTTTGCACAAAGCGAATCAGATCCTGAGTACACACTTGGGGCCACGGCTGTTATACATAGCTTTTGCCGTCATAATGCACATTGTGATTTGAATTTACAAGTGCAACGAATAGTGAAACTTTTAGAAAAGGAATTCTCCGAACTATGGCATCGCTCAAGCAATCGTCGTCAACGAGAACGCTTGATTGTCATTCTCAAAGGTCTTGGAAATATGGGTGTAATTTCAGATGAATTCGCAAAAGTTCTGCTGACTGTAATTATCGAGGAAGCAGTTCCTATTGATATACGGCTTCAAAGCGTTATGGCATTTCGCCGTGTAGACTGCGTAAAGTTTAGGAAATACTTTTTGGATACGTATGGAAATTTCACCGTTAATTCAGAGATTCGAATTTTCTCATATTTACAAGCAATGCGTTGTCCGGACTATTTTTCAATTGGAATGATAAAGAGAATTTTGCAAACCGAAGAAGTTAATCAAGTAGGATCCTTTGTTTGGTCCCACCTGACAAATTTGGCGAAATCAAAATCCCCAGTGAGAATTGAAGCCCAAGGTTTGCTTTTAAACGACGACTTATCTGATAAATTTAAAATGGACGTTAGAAAATTCTCACGAAACTATGAGCACAGCCTTTTCTTTGACGAGTACAATTTTGGAACTACCACCGATATAAATTTACTTTTTTCTACCGATTCATATCTACCCCGCATGGCTATATTGAATTTCACCACAGATCTTTTCGGACAATCGGCAAATTTATTCGAGTTCTCGGCCAGAGGTGAGGGCTTTGAAGAACTAGTGTCATCAATATTCGGTCCAAAGGGACCATTGAACAGAGAATTGTTCCGTAAGAAGTTCGGTTTTCTCAATCGGTGGCTGGGCAATGAGAGCTCTGAAAATGACGGTGAGAGTAAAATGCATAAATACAAATCAAAATATGAGTTCAATATCACTTTTCTTCTTAAATGTAGATACCTTAGGGAATTTATTGAGTATTGATAGTCTTCGTTTAAAACGTGGAGCCAATGGGGAAATGTTCGATGAGGACGATAATGATGATTTTGAGTTTGAAGAGGATCTGCAAAGAGCAAAACGTTCACAAACGGAACACCGAAAAGCTACTCTACAAAAGAAAGTTGATAGTTTTGGTTATAAACTCAAATACAAGTATAACAAACCCAGTGCCCAGATTGGCGTTCGAATATTCGGAAATGATATGCGCTATTACACACTGGAAGGCTTGCTGGAAGTAATGACTTTGGCAAAGGAATTCGATCCTTTCCAACAAGCCAAAAAAATTTTATCTGGCAAAGAAGTTACATACACCAAATCGCGTGTATTCGTCGATGCTTCTTACAACGTCCCCCTTAGTGTTGGTCTTCCTCTAGCAATACATACATTTGGGGCTTCATCTGTGGATTTGCGTATTTCAGGAAATTTGGATCGTCTTGAACCAAATTACCAATGGTTCTTCGATGTTGAGGGACGTTTCAAGCCATCGGTGTCAGTTGATGTAATCACGACAATGAAATCGGACATGTTTTATGCAATGACTGGCATTAAAGTGAAGAGTAATTTGTATTCGGATTCACAAGTAGAAGCAAAGATGAAAGTACGTGGACGCAATTTGGTTTCTTTCTCTTTTAATTTGCCAAAAGACAAAAACGAAATCTTCAGTGCCCGGTCTGAGTTACTAGTAATAAAGGGCGATGTGGAAGTGCCTCAGGCTGGCATTAAGAATCGAATATCCAACACTACATGCACGTGGCCCGTACTCGATGAGGCGATTGGTTTAAAAATGTGTTCGTATTTTAGTGTCTCAGACTTGAGTAAACCATCAAATGTGATTTACCCTTCCCTCCTGATTAGTGGTCCGTTGAATTTTAGTGTCATTCTAACAAAATCCGATTTAACAGCCAAAAAGTTCTCGTTTGAGTACAAATGGGATCAGTACGATAATGATACAGAATGGTCATTCGTCTTTCATACACCGGGTTCGGCGGTAAAGCGATTATTGGTAACAAATGTCACCTCTCTAACAAATGCAGTTAATGCAACTGTTGCCTTTGAAAATGGACCAAGAAAGGTATCTGCTGGTTGTAATTACAATGGCAACCCGGAAAATCGCAAACTCGATGTATTTTTAGATTCGAATGGCAACCGTAGTTTGGATTTGAACATGGAGCTGTTGAGGTATAAAGACCGTAGTGCGTGGGTATATAAACCGGTTATGCTATTGGCCATAAATGGTGTGAATATTACTGGTCTAGCAGGAACAATTCGAATATTTGCTAAAAATGGAATTGTTCAAAATGATTTTGACCTTTCGTTTGAAACTAAAAAGCTGCAGGCTTTAATTCGAGGCAATGTAGTACAAACTGAGATCACCACATCAACTAACATGACCATAAACTACAGATTCCAAGCGAACAAAGTGGAGACCATAAATTTCGATGGTAAACTTATAAACACTGCAGATAAATCAAAGAC
Source organism: Themira minor (assembly GCA_001014575.1). Classification (NCBI taxonomy): domain Eukaryota; kingdom Metazoa; phylum Arthropoda; class Insecta; order Diptera; family Sepsidae; genus Themira; species Themira minor. Next base: position 28,474 of record JXPZ01022672.1, read on the forward strand.
TGAGTATAAGGGAAATGCTAAGCTGAAAACTTCGGCTTATCCAAAATTTAATTTCGCCTCTAATGCCACATGGCTCTCGGTGCAAGGACATAATGAGGGCATTCTCACTTATAATAATGCCCCCAACTGTTTGGATTTCAAGTGTACAAGTCTAATGAGAGTGGTATTTGCAAGATCCACACCGGAAGACTCAATTTTAGAGGGAACACGTACTAGAGCCAGCTTTGAGGTGAAGGTGCCAAAATCAAAAGTTGATTTTAAAATTTTAATAAAGTTAGTAAAGACCAAATAGTTTTATCATATTTCTTATCCTAACTGTTAACATTTGCAGACATGAGGAACGAAACAAGAACGGATCTGAGCATAACATTCTAGTTGGTCTACGTTATGCCCCTGAGAAGGAAGCCACTGGTTTGTTTTCGATTCTCTTGCCACGTCGTAATTTGTTGGCCGTTGATGCATATATCAATATCACAATACCCGATTTTAACTCATGCACAGCTCGTTTGAAATTATTTGAGAAGACACCTCAAGATTACATGTTAAATTTAAATGGATCATGGTTTACTGGGCACATGATTTCTTTTAAAGGAGATTATAAAGATAAAAGCTCCAGGGTTCAAGCTTTACATCAGATAAAGTTACTTATTGAGAGTCCTTCTTTTGAGACATCGACTTTTCATTTAGTTTATCGACGCAATCAATTAGTAATTTTAGCCAATGTTCGAGTCAAATATGGAAAAGACCCTTACGGGCTGACAGTTCAATATGAAGGGAATGCTGAAAATAAAAATTCGAATGCACAATTGCGCCTTAACGTAAAAGACAAAGAATACTGGGCAATTGGTAAATTGCTGGCTGATCAACCGAAACTACTTGAGGTGGAAATACATTTAGACAAGTGCGTGAACTTAAATTTATTGAATTTTAAGTTACTTATCTTTGAAAACTTATTTTCTTAGGGTTCGTGATGTGCAAATCAAAATAGGCCTTTTGTCTATGACGCAACGCAGAGAAGTTTCTTTGGAATTGAAATGGGACGTAAATCGTGACCCATCGATGCGTTTGGGATTATTGGCGGAGTACAGTAATCTTGGCAATAGCAGCTTTGATGGAAATGTTATGGTTACCTATCCAGGTAGAACAATTAGTTCCGGTTTTATTGTGAACGCCGCTGGTCCGAAATACTACGGAACAGCCCAAGCCTCGTGGAGTATAAATGAAATGGTGAAAATTTCGTGTCAAGCCGGTGCGATGACAGGAAGCCGTTTACACAATTGGGTCATAGCCGAGATAACCACCCCATTTGAGGGTTGGCGTAAGAACAGTCTAGAAGCTGGCGTTTACAGCGTGGGCAATTTGCTGTTAGCAAATTCATCACTATTGTGGGCCGATGATCAGCGCTTAGAGCTGGGATACAAGAGCGATTATGATATGCAAGAGCCCGTAATCAGTTTTGATGTCCGATTCGGAATTAACAGCACCATTAAGGATATACCAACAATTAATGTTAAGGTGCAACATTGGCAAGACACAGAGAAATACGATACGGACTTGCATTTACGTTACATCGGAGTCAATGAAACGATGAATACGTACAGTCTGAAGTCCAATTGGGAATTATATCAAGATGCGAAGTTGCAAAATATTTCGGGCACTGTTTTAATTCAAAGCCCATTTGAGGGCTATCACAAAGGCGGTTTGGCTGCACGTTTCAGTTTAAATGATCAACACAAAATTTCAGGTGCAGCCTCACTGGCTTTTGATATACGCGAATTTACTATGGCCATGAATGGTTATGTGAAGAAGTACACAGATAATATGCTCACGATAAATATTACTACGCCATTGGAGAAATTCCGTTTTATAAATGCCCGAGTCGGCATAAATGAGAAAACACGTCATGCTGTGGCTGAGGTAAGAGCCCCTGCGGCGGCTTTGGGTGCCGAAGTGCTGTGCGACATCAAATCACTGATGAATTTCGATGTAAAATTGAGTGTAGCCACTCCTCTCGATACCTTTAAGCAAGCCGCATTGTTCGCCAAGGTAAAAAGCGACACCATAGACATGCGTGGCATGTGGAATAACACCACTTTCGGTTTCATTGGTGTTTGGCGTATGAATAACATCACGGATTTTGAGTATTCCTATCAGGTTTTTACGCCGTTGCCAAACTTTGAGGAGAATGGCATCATTGTGCAGTTTATCAAGCGCGATATATTTGTTTTGAACTTATATGGCAAATTAGCCCTATACAAGCTAGGCGTAAAAATAAATGGGCAGCCTAAGTCGAAATTATTGAAACAATTGGGTAGCAACAAGTTAGAGCTCATGTACGACGATGACTTCCCTCCTCCAAACGATCCCGAAGATGCTGATTACGATATGAACGATATTGATTATGATAAGTTGTTCTCGTATTTCGTAGACTTTAAAGTTGACACGCTAATGTGGGCGACTATAGATGGTGTATTAGATATTCAAGAGATTATGGATTACTATGTTATTGTAGGCAATTTGCAATTGCCCCAAGGAAGAGTGGATATTAAAGATCGCTTGTATTATCCGGATTATATCAATGTGTTGAACGTGCTGAATTTGAACACACCATTCGAGAGGGCGAAACACGTAAAGTCTATTGTAGAGTATCACATAGATTTAGATTTTAATGCATTCTACGAAAAAATACATGTAATGGTTATAGATAATAGTTCAGTGATAAAGGAGGCCGGTTTCGAATTTAATTATACAAAACTAGAGGATACGTTGAAACCGAAGCATTATGATGCACATTTGACAATCAAAACACCATTTGAATTACTACCAGAGCTGTATATACAAGGTAGACTGGAACTGGAGGATAACATATATCGGGGAAATATTTCGGCAAAGACGCCTATTACTTACTTAAGTTTGGGTGCCTCAGTAGAGGTAAAAGGAAATACCATTTTATGCCCCATAAAGCATTCGAGTTATTGATTGTTACATTTACAGAGTGAAGATTCCTTTCTGGAGACCTCAGTGGGTATATTCTTACAAGCCAACAATATCCCACATTACGCTTGTCATGCCTATTTCAAAAAAGATGGTTCGGACACTCTAGATTCTGTAGATATACAATTTGAAGTCATCGATAAAGCCATTTTGAACAGGGTTAGTAATATTTTTCTTCTTCAATACCCAAATCTAATTCTAAACTTCCCTCTTACATAGTTGCAAATGCAATTCGATTGGCGTTCTTTACCAAATACCCTAATCGATGCCAGTGCGCGAATTAAGACCACAATGTTGCCTTTGAAGAGTGCCATATGTACCATTGTTGTGCAGAAGCCACCCGAGCCCATACTTAATTTCGATTTGAACTTATTGAGTCATGATGGATACCGTGTAGATTGGGGTGCACGTGCACATAAGAACAGTGATGTGGTCGCTGTGGAAATTTGGACCCCCATGAAGAACTTTAAAAACATGTCAATGCATGCTACTATGACTCCATTACCTACTGGCCAGGGCCACTATAGTATCTCAGGCACTTTGTACCGAAACATGGCCACATACTCGGTGAATGGTGTGAGCAGGTATTCGCCTGATGATTATATTGTTCGTTTGAGAATACAACCACAATCAGGAGGCCGTGATGGTGTGATTGAATTTAGTTATAATAGTGGTTCACCCTGGGACAAGACCATAAGTGCACAATTTAGTGCTATTGAGGATGGCAAAATGTGCCAGATCACAGGTGGCTATTCGGTTTCTGATGAAAAAGGTGTTGATTTCTCGGTCCTTATTGAATCCACTGAACCCGAATTGGCACGTATCAACATTCTTGGCAAATTAATACCCCAAAAGGAGAAGGGTCATCTGATCGGTGAGCTTTTGATGGAGACCCCATGGCGACAATTGGGCATTGAATCTGTGCAGCTAAAATCAGATGTGCTTAAGCTCAGTGATGGTGGCAAAGTGGTTGGCGAATACAAAATTGGTAGTTATATTGGTCGTGGTAGTTGTGCATGGTCATGGGTGTTTGGTGAAGAAATGCAATTGATAATGCATACTTACATGGAGAGACCGAATGCCCGTGCCCGAATTGTAAATGCTGCGGCGAAATATTCGAACCCTGGAAAGAATTTTCAACGTTTGATCACGGGTGGACAATTGAATGTCGACTCGAAATGGAACCTTGAAGTGAATGGATCTATGAAGTATATGTCTTCAGATGATATTGAGGTGACATTAAAAACGAAATTGCCGACTCCAATAGGAGATGTGCACTTCTTGGCAGCCCGATATCTAGGAAACATATTGAGTAAACAAGGGAAGGATCCTAATGTTTTCATCGAAGCAAAATATCAATCGGAAAAGGCGGAGAGGAAATTCATAGGTCGTATTTCATATCGTAATGTAACCGATTTACAGGGCATGGGCCATGTAGAATGGGGTGTGGCCGACGATGTAGCTGTAATCGAGAGTGACTTTCAAATGCTTCGAAAAAAAGAAGTGCGCCGTGAATTCTTTGCCAAATTAATAACCCCCAAGTTTAAAAACGAAAATACATTACTCCTAAGGGGTAATTATGATATTTTGGAAGGGAACTTTCACAATTTGATGTAAGTACTTGGAAATTAAACAATGTGAACATATCTTCAAATCTCGTGAAACAGATGTTCTTTTGATTATCCGGCATCGAGGCGTATAGCAGACTTCGATGTGGCCTTCAACTCGCTATCCAACATGTATGGTTTTGTTAATAGCTCAACGCCGTTCGTAAATCTCACTTGGTTTAAAGCCGACTTCAATTTATCCTCTACAAAGTAAGTGTTTTGAACTCATATAAACTTTTTCTAATTTTGATTGTGTTTAGTATCGAAACCTATCGCTATTGTCATGGTGAATGGCCCACGGACACTGCCTTCTTTAAATTGCACAGCATTTACCACAAAGACAGTGGCAATCATAGTCTTAAGGGCAGTATTCAAATGGAAGTGCCTCTTGAGGAACGCCATCGTGCCGATATTGAATACGAATTACAAGAACAAGACAAACTGGATAAGGGTTATGTAAAAGTAATGCACAATAATTATCAAGTATTGAATGGCTTGTACAACCGTGTGGAGGTATCGTCTTATCCAATGTACAAACAAACAACGGACATAACACTGAAAAATGAGATTAAACCTTTAGGTGTGCGATACGTAAAGAATCAAGATTTTTCTAAACAACCAATCACATCAAGCTTGGAACATTTACAAATGTATGAACTAGGAAATGAGAATAAATTCAATTTAACTGGAGAGTTTTATTCGAAACATTCCCCTAGTGGGGACGAATTGAAATTTGTGGCAATTCATCCAAATCGTACAGTCGTTCTCACTGTGAACTATGATGAAGAAGACGAGAGAATTGTCAAGCAAAAGACCAAACTGCAATTATCGCAATCAGCATGGATTGGTTATTACTTCGCGTTGAGCAACTTAAGCAGAGTAAGATGAAATAAGTTTTAAAATCGTATGCATTTTTCTATAAACAAATTTTTTCAGCCCGGCAATGACTCAAAAAATTTCGTTTTGGAATTATCATATCCGAAACGAGTACTCTCCACTGAGGGTTGGTACTATATGACCGAGCAAAAATTCGATTCAGATATTGCCTTCAAATGGAAAGCCAATTCGATTGTAGGTGAAGAAAAGGTGGTCCGCACCGGTTTCTTATGGGAAGCTTTGGAATTACATGAAGGAGATCGGGACCATCAGGCTGCTTGTGTGACGTTGGTGCATCCATACTTGGAAAAAGAAGTCACTCTCAAGGGAAGCTTCTATCGGGGCATAAGAGATTGGTTGCGAACAAATATCGTTATTGATTACTCAGATGATTCAAGACATTTGATTAAGTTGGGTGCAGTACTCAGGGATTTATACCCTGAATTGGGACACACGAACTACTCATTTCAAATGTTTGGCCATCACATGGCCTCCGAGTTAGAAATGCAGTTCAATGGGACATTGGCATTGAAACCGTCATACTACAAAACTGAATCGAACGCATTCTACAAGCGTGATTACTACCCTGAGAAACATGGCAAATTTTTGGCCTTACTTGATGTGAATCGCAAGGAATTTGAGTATTTGGTGAGATATTTTTTTGGTAAACATAATATACATGTCTATATCCTGCAAAGGAGATCTATTTTTCGCCATATTCTTCTGTCTGTCAGTAAATTGAATTTTTTCGGTAAGCAATTAATTTTGTTATTCGTTGATTAGCATTGAAAATTGACTTATCAATTGGTTTTATTCATTCAAAACCGATATAAAATGAAATAAGTATTAATACAGATTTTAAAAATGATGTTTTAAAAAGTATTCAGGTCGTATGAAAGATGTTAAAGCTAAAATTAATTTGTCTTCCTTTCATTTAGCGTGTTTCCCCATATCGTAACGTACGCTTGTGGGCCATGCCTCAAATTGCATACCCCATTTATGGTTTAAATGCCACCGTGTGGGATAGTCCGGAAACAAATAACACTGGTTATGTGTTTGTCGACTTGCATCGCAAACATGCACGTATGGATTTCAACCTTACAGAGGATGGCAGTCAAAACTTACAAATGGTCGGTTATATACCAGATTCACGGAGTGGGTACTTGGAAATTTGGCGTAACTACGAAGAAATACGCATTATTGATGTTTCTTCATATTTAAAAATGAATCATTCACGTTTAATTACTGGGCGCTTTCATTGGAAGCCAAACATTAAGGATGACTTGAGGACAAAAGTGCGAAGTGTAGGTGAATCGTTATACACTTCGTTCTCGGATGGCATCGATTTCTGGGTTAAGTCTTTATACAGTGAAACAACAGAAGCGATTGGTGTGATTTGGGAGACAGCCAAAAAGTACAACTCCCAATTTCTCGATGATATAGGGGAGTTATGTGTGATCGAAGAGGATTTGAATGATTTACGTATGTTTGTGAATCAGTCATACGAAGCCAATGATTTCTATATAAAAAACGTTGTGAATTTTACCTTAACCATACTCGATGAGTTGGCCATACGCGACCATATTGAGTCCTTGCCAAAGATCTTTACGGAAATCTGGCAGACCATGGGTGATTCCGGTAAAGCATTACGGAGAAGCATCATGTGGTTGATCGAGACCATTAAATCAACTTACAACAATTTACTCGATGTCGTCAGTCGGTTTTTCCATGGAGAATCATTGCAATATGTGTCATCTCTTATGGAAAAGGGCATTGAGAAATATGACAAATTCGTTAAGGATTTGCACATTTCGTTCATCAAATATGTGGAAAAGATGTGGAATAAATTCTGGACTTTGATGTGCGACTACTGGAAGGGCGTCTTGAAACGCCTCGAGCCGCACATATTTAAATTCATGAGCTACATTGAGTCGACGGCATGGCATTTGAGCAAAGAGGTCTTCGACTTTATCTATAAGCGTACGAATGAATTGGTCGAGTCTCCATACTATAATCAAGTATCGAGTTTTACGCAGGATGTGGATCGATTATACAAGGACATCAAATCCCATGATGCCATTAGAAATGTCAAAAAGTACTCAACGATTTTTTGGAACTTTTTGAAAGAGAAATACTTCAAACTGGTGCCATTCGGAGCAGAGCTGAAAGAAGTGCTTACCGAAATATGGGAAGAAATAAAAGAATTGCGAAAAATCCAGCAAGTGCAAATTTTAATACAGAAATACCATGAAATTATCGATAAACTAGAATGGATATCTGAAGAATTTCAATTGGTATCGAGACTGGAGCAGATGTATGCACTAATGCGGAATAAGTTCAATCATTATGCATTAAATGCATTGGAAACGTCTGACATGTATCGGGAGGCAAAAACGAAATTTATTTTCGATCCAGAAATAGGTATTATAGATTTGGAACAGAAATTGCCCATGTCATGGCATGCTTTCAACGAGACACCGAAATTCGAAGAAATTCCGGAGTACAAATTGTTAGCCCAAGCTCAAGATCTATTCTCATCGAAAAATTCCTCTATCATCCGATATATTTACAGTCTGAGAACTCATTTGGATCCCAAGACCTGGTTGCCGCCATACTATTGTAAGGCTAGCGATAAAGCTACATATGTTAACAAAATATTTATAATATATATATTTTTTAAAGCACGAGCTCTATTGATCGACTCTAGACATTATATGACCTTCGACAACCGGTTCGTTGGACTTAATTTGAACTTTGAGAAGATGTCGGGTAGTTTTCGTAATACTCAATGTTCTTATTTATTAGCCCATGACTTTGCACGAGGGAACTTTACGCTATTGCTTGAACCGGCAGTATGTATTTACCATAGTTGTATTTGATTGAGCATATTAACTGAATTTTCAAACAACAGGTTAGTGGTCCTAACCAAGACAAGGTATCCAAACACAAACTAAGTTTTATGGCAAATGGTCAACTACTGGAAATTGATTTGGGCAATGATGTGAGTTTTGGAATTTTAGCTTTCTTTGAAGATATCAATTTGGAATGTTTATTCTTAACAGATTCTCACTGTGAACGGCAACTCGAAACCTTTCCTGCCCCTAACCATTGGTGATGTAACTATACATCGTGATATGGATGTACTCACCGTGCATTCCGAGGCAGAATTCAGTTTACATTGCAATGTGCCATTCGAGTTATGTTGGTTCGAAGTAAGCGGTTGGTATTTCGGCAAGACTGCCGGTGTCTTAGGCACTATGAACAACGAGCATTTTGATGAGTTTTTAACTTCATCGGGAAAAATTGCCAAATCAACAGAAGAATTCACTGATTCATGGAGCTTTCAAGAATGCACACAGAAAAAGAAGCAGTTAACGCTAAGTGGTATCGCAATTCCAGACCGTGTTCAAGAGGTTTGTGACAAAATCTTCAAGCAGGGTTTTCTCTCCGCGTGCATCAGCACAGTTGACATGGGCCCCTTCTATGAGATGTGCCTGGATTTGGGAAGGAGTTCCAATGCGGTAAGTGAGGGTCATCCAGTTATAAAGGGAGCATGTACGGCGGCTTTGGCATATATAGAGGCATGTGCAACTTTAAAAATACGTATGCGTGTACCCGATCAGTGTGTATTGTAAGTTTAGTAAACTTAAAAGGAAATTATAAATATTTCATAAAAAAAACTCTGCAGTTGCCAACTCTCGAATGGATCGTATGTGCCGGAAGGCTCTTTCGTTGAACTTATCGGAAATTCTGTACCTCGTAGCAGTGATATAGTATTTATTGTAGAAGCGAAACCTTGCAATGCGAATTTGACACAAGAAAAGAGTATCATGACATTGGTACAAACTATTGAAGAACAATTACAAGCGAATCGTATTAGAAATAATCGGTAGGAATTTGCTTTCGTAAATATAACAGTTCTTGATTTTAATCAACATTTCAGCTATGCTGTTATGGCGTTTGGAGGTCGAGCCCCATTTGATAAGCCTCGTAGCATAATCTACGAGAATCAAGTCTTTACGTCAGACCTTTCTGAGCTTAACCTTTATTTCTCACACATCATGATGAATAACGGCTCGAACAACGATATTTTGGAAGCAATTTCCGTAGCTACAAAAATGAATTTCCGGCCGGGTGTTTCCAAAACGTTTATTCTAATATCATGCAGTGACTGCTCGCCCCACCACATGCGCTTTGATTACTCATCAATACTTCAATACATGGTGGAGGAAGGCGTCAATTTGCATATTCTAGCCGATACCGAATTCGATTTTGAACGTACCCGTAAATTGCGTCATTTCTTTGGGATGGATCGTAATGTCGTCTTTTCAAAACGTTATCCCGATGGTGATGTGGATACACGGAAACAGTTGCATGTAGCCAAAAACAATATAGGTATTTGTATACCGTTGGCATTGGAGACGAACGGGTCAGTTTTTAGTGCACGCAAATTACTGCAGACAAATAAATATCCAGTGAAACGATTTGCCACCATAATTGGAAAACGAATTGCGAAAAGCGCCGTGCCTCTTGATCAGCAGACATGCGAATGTTCGGGTCATAACACGGGCGTTGCGTATATGATATGCTCACCATCTGGGTCAAATGATGAGAAAGTGAATTTCGATGATTATGTGAGTACAAAACACAATTTATAAAATTAAAAAAATTGTCCACATAAAAACCTTTACAGGGCACGATATTCGATGAATTCCATTTAGATAATATTTCTGAGGAAGTTGATGCATAGGAATTGACAAATTCTTGTATGTGTACAATTTTCATAATAATATGTGATTTCACTTATAAAAACTATAAAATTGTCTTAAATTTAAAAATAGTATTTGTATTGTATTTGTTCGTTATATTTTTGAGAAGCACACAATCCAACACCTAGGTTCATATGCACACTACCCAACAAGAAAGTACTAAAGCACCGGAACAGATAATATGTACAAAAAACATTTTAAAATGATTGAGTATAGAACAAAGCAAATTTTCTTTAAAAGTGGAAACCTATCAACCGTAAATAAACGTCCTTTACATAAAAAACCAAAGGCTTTAATATGTGCCCCTTTCCCCGTGCTACCTTTTATTGTCAAAGTATAAATAAACACATGTTTAACAAAAACACCTCAACCCATCTCTGAACTTATACAACAGAAGCGTACCCCTTCTCTCTTGGTGTTCTTTCAATTCATAAAGCTATCTAGCCGTGCATCTACTTCATTGGTTTTGTGTGACTGCCACACATAATGTGTTCGTCCATATTATGTTTAAAATCGTTCTAAGTAACTTTTACAATGAACTTTCTATACGAAAAGTTTCAAAATACCCACAATGCTTATGATTAGCCTTTTATTAGTCTGAATACGTACATTAAAACAACATGGGAGAAAGGTGGAAACAAAATTATCCTTTAAATGTATTTCTATCATTGGAACGGTGGTTTTCCAGTCTTAAGAATTGTTCACAAGCTATTGTTTTTTGAGGGTAAAACAGGTTTATCACGCACCAAAAAATAGGAATTTGAACTTATTTTTGTTCTTCTTTTTTTATTTTTCCCTTAATCATTAATCCTTCAATAATCGCCTTTGCTTTTTATGAAACAAAAATTTCACTTCATGAAATTCAATAAATAAAAAATATGAATCCGATAGAAAATCTGCTTTCCAAGTGTAGTCATTATTAACACTAAATTAATTATTGTTCAATGAGCATAAATTTAATGGAATGGCGATGATGACCATTATAACGACGAAACAATGAATTAACACGAAACATCACAGACAGGTGAATTTCAAAATCGATGGCTTGTTTGGGCGAGCACGTATTTATTATGTAACAATTATTCTTTTAAAGAAAAATATTTTTAAAATTTTAAAATTAAATGATGCGGAACATGATAATAAAAAAGTTGCACGCTATGTACTTTCCTATGTGCTCCACAAAAACCATATTCGACCTGCTAATATGATTGAGCATTAAAATAGTAATTAAAAGATGTCAAGTATTAACTTCGATCCGGCCGATACTTTGATCGAACGGATCGTTTACACATGTTCTGTCCTGTTTTAGACACAAAAATTATGGAAAAAATGTTTTCCGACATATATATGAGAGGTACGTGATCCCATCTAAATATGGTTTGAGTACACACAATATACAAAATATATATAAATAAATATAAAGAGCTATCATAAAATAATTTATTGAAAAACAAAAAGAACAAGAATTAATAAATACCTTTTGGAATGATGAAGGTGCTTATTTTCTCTCAGATTTTCCCTCTCAATTACATATCAATATGTATACATACATACATTGTATATTAGTATGCTCTTTAAGACCGACATTCGCAAGTACTGGTATTTTATACAAAACATTTTATAGGTTTATTTATAACAATACACCAACTTGGATTTCGTTATGTTTTTTAATAATATGAAGGAACTCGATAAAATTTGAATGTATGTATTTGTTCGGAGTAAAAAGAGCCCTGTGGAGGAGTTTTTACTCTCTTTTGAGAACAGCTGATTGTTCGCTCTAGCCAGCGCTCGCTTTCTTCACGCGGCGAAGATGGAGCCTAAATTAAGGGTTTAGGCATTGATCGAGAGAGGGTCTAAAAGTTCGTGTCGAGCCGTCAGCATAATGCAGCACAGCGCATAATGGCTGATAAAAGCCACATAAACAAGAAAATAGTCGGTAGTAGTCGGTAGTAGTATTAATTAAGTTTTCATGTAAAATAAGTGATGGGCAGTGAAATGACCCAATAAAATGAATAAAGTTTAAAAATCCCCACTTTTGTGTAGATGTACATTCAAACTAATTGTACGGGAAACGAATTGGTGCGTTTTTAGAGTCCACGGGAACTCAGAGTGCGAG